>JACXGI010018498.1:0-13192 GCA_016801175.1 Esox masquinongy | reverse complement strand
GAGACAGAGCTGAGGTGGGGGTGTAGAGAGAGAGACAGAGAGAGAGACAGAGCTGAGGTGGGGGTGTAGAGAGAGAGACAGAGAGTGAGACAGAGCTGAGGTGGGGGTGTAGAGAGAGACAGAGAGTGAGACAGAGCTGAGGTGGGGGTGTACAGAGAGAGAGAGAGACAGAGACAGAGAGAGGCCTGTACTGTATAATGACTGTGTTGTGACTGAGGCAGACAGCAGCGTAACACAGGTGCAGCTGAAGTTCCTGGATAGACTAGAGAGAAAAGCCCTCCTTAGAGAAGCTGTGTAGTGTGTAGCTTAGTGCGCCCTAGTGAATTGCTGTGACCTAGAGCGATTCTTGAACAAATAAGATTGCCTTTGTGTGGGCATTATTTTCTGTTGACATTTGCTAAGCGCTGGCGAGGGCTGCTGCCGGCCAGGGGAGATAGATAGAGGTGGGTCTAAAATGTGTCACTATCAGCCCAGGTCCTTTAATGTTACCTTGAGAGGAGGAAATAGAGAAAGTCAATGGGATTCCTGTCCATAGGAATTCACCAGAGCTTTGTTTTATGACAATGGGAGAAAAAGGTTATTCCACTTTGACTTTGGTGCTTTTTTTCCTGTGTCTTTTTCTTCTCTTTTTTATAAAACAACAAAACTATTTCTGAGAGGAGAAAACAGCCAACGGAAGGTGCCCTTTCTCCCTCGCACAGATTTTCATTTTCATTAAATTTTTATCCATCTGTTAGATCTCATCTTTATTAATGCCTTAGTGTATTTTGAGCTGGGTTGAAAACACAGGCTATAATGTATATTTGCACAGGTCATATACGCTGTATTAATATTTAAGGAGGTTGTACATTAAAATACCTCTGAAATGCGAGTTGTATGTATTCTCTATTGTTTCGTGTATGCGTGTATGTGTGTGTGTATGTATGTACGTATGTATGACTGTTTAGATCGACCTCTCCCCAAGACTCCTCAGTAGCACACTTCCTCCAGTATTAATCAGTAAGCTTCAGATAACAACCATGATGCCTGATAATATCTCGGGAGCATTTTCTCTCTTAGCATTGTGTGTGTGTGCGCGTGCGTGCCCGCATGCGTTCTTCCCCCTGCCCCATTCAGCCCCATTTCATTGTGCTGTCTCCAGCTATTCTTCGGTCTGAGATACACTGCGGCAATATCCATTATGCTATAGGCTAAAGGATAATTTATTGTCAAATAAAAAATGGGTCAACAGTGATGTCAGCTGATGATCAACCACCCAGGTTTAATAAAACATCTAACTGCGGAGCGTCTGTGTGTGTGTGCACTGTGCAAGTTGTGAGTGAGTGGCTGTGTGTGCTTTTGTGTGTATGAATGTGTGTGTGTGTGTGTGTGTGTGTGGGTGTGGAAGCATCGGCGCCGGGCACTGCTAGCTACAGCCCGTCTACCTGGCTACAGCCCCTCTATAATTGCCCTGCTGTCAGGGTGATAAGTGGTATTAATGGCAGACCGGTGCACTCTGCTCTGCTCTGAGCTCAGAGAATTGCAAGATGGGATTATTATAGGTGTCCAGCTGTAGTGGAAAGGGGGGGAGTTCCCTCTTCTCTCTCTTTTGTTCCTGTCTTTTTCTCTCTTTTTTCTTTTCCTCTCATTCTATTCTCTATTTTTCTGCTCTGTTCTTTTACTTTCAACCACTCATTCACTGTTGACCTCTTTCTCTCTGTCACTCTCTATCCCTACCTCTCTTTCAAGATTTGCGCCACACTTTCATTACTCTCACACCTTTAAGAGCTCGCCAACAGCTCCCTTTTCAAAACAGTTATTTGGTCTAGATGCTTAGAACTTCATCTTTAGTAGTGTAGCATTTATTATGATGCTGAAACAATGACGACAGTTACCTTCAATTTGTATTTGTGTCTCTGTATTTAGGTGCCTGAAATGTGCAGATGCCCCTTGTCAAAAAAGTTGCCCCACCAACCTGGACATCAAGTCATTCATCACCAGTATTGCCAACAAGGTAACAGTTCTATTTTAGGTGACTAAAATGATTTACATGAAAGCTTTGATTATTTATAAATGTATCGGTGCCTTATCACTACTATTTTCATTAAAACACAACGTCACTTCAAGACGTGATTGATTGAGACATGAGCTTGGTGGAACTTGATCTTGGCAGCCCATTAGCAACCTACTGTATACTAAGAGAGAAAAGACCAGAGGTTCTACTTCTACCAGGGTGAATCATGCATTGATATAGCTGTAAAAAAAAAAGAGTTTTGGGAAACTCAAATTAGTGGATGTGGTAACAAAAAATAAGTTCACAACACTTTCAATGCACTTCTCCACACAATACGGGTAAACTGACATGCAAAATAAAAATACAAAAGGTTGAGGAAGCAATGTCCTAGCATTTACCTCCAACTACAACACTGTACTGAATACATTAATGTTGTAAACAGATTAAACAGATTATATTAATACAGGATGTATAGGTTCCTTACGTCTGTATGATTAAGGCCAAACACACAGAACACACACATAATTGCTATTTAATTATGCTTTGTAAACAAACCTGCTTTGTACGCTGTGTCTGATAAGATATGTTATTAACAGTGACGATATATGCTGTGAATGGGGTAAACATGTAAAACAGATCAAATCAGTAATTTCAGTAGATTAATGTGCTGAAATAAACAGTTCAGCTACCTCGTTGTTAGCATAGAGGAAAAGCAAACATGAAAGGTTTTCATTCTGTAATCTTGGACTCCTACTGTTGCTTCATTATCTAATGCAGTATATGTTAGCCTGGCTAAGAATATGCGTGGACAACATTCATATTTGTATGGCAAACTCTATATACTCTGTAATGACACTTAAAGGGGCTTATGATTTTTGGTATATTCACGTGTCTGTTCTTGTTTCTTGTTAAAATTTCAAAGGTCTGGTGGGTTTCAAGAGAAATTGTCTCCTTGACATTAGTTAGCATTGCACCTGTAAATGCTATGGATTTCTTATACAAAGGAAACATTAGAGCTGTTCATATTTTTAAATTGTCTTTAAGTAGAACTCATTCTCATTCCTACATGGAAGATTTTAATGGTAATAGATAGTATAGAAACAAAGCATTGTTCATCACATTTAACCAAATCAGTCATTTAAAATCTATAGAACTAATAAAGCAGAATGGCTTTTTCTTTAACTAAATTATTATGATTACTCAGTGTTTTCTTGCAGCTTGCAATGCAACATTTCCTAGAGTTATTGTTCAATAAAGGCTGTAGGTATTTCACGTATACTTTCAAGATACCAATAATTATATTTTAGTTAAATTATGTAAAGTTTCTGACTAACTATACTTTGCAAAGAAACCAAACAGAACACGGTCTGTCATCATTTGTCCAGTCCTCCCACCCTGACCTGACAGCCAGAGGACACACGGTAATCATCCAGGGCTTGTTGTCAGTCGTCCCTGCTTGCTGATGTTCACATTGGGGAACAGGAAATCATAGTCATGCCGCGAGCTGTTCACAATGCACAACACATTTACCTGATGTCCACCCGTCAGTATGAGGCATAGGGCGTTATATTGCTTAAATGTTGAGGTCAGGGTTGATACCTGCGTTTAATGTGTGTCAGTGCATATCGGTGCCCTACTCCGCTTTGAGTTCAGTCCTCATGTATGTTACGTTAGGTGTCATGTTATGTCTGTCTCTCTGTGTTTCAGAACTACTATGGGGCAGCAAAGTCCATCTTGTCAGATAACCCCCTGGGCCTGACTTGTGGCATGGTGTGTCCGACCTCTGACCTCTGTGTGGGAGGCTGTAACCTCTACGCCTCTGAGGAAGGACCGATCAACATCGGCGGGCTGCAGCAGTTCGCCACCGAGGTATGGATGTTCGCCAATTAGCACTTTTTGAACCTCTTCCGTAGTCCCAATTAAATTAGCGGATACGCTGGATTGAAGGCCAAACATAATACTGCTAATGTAAAGTGTGAGTTAGAAATGCGGCCCAAATATTGCCAAGTAGGATCTAATGTATAGCGTTGTGTAGCATGATGTTTTCACATAGAATTGATGTAGAGGATAATGACTGTGTTCAAAGAGGCACATACTGTGTGGTCAATAGGTGGATGGATTGGACCATTGTGTTGCATGGCTGTAAAAGATAAACAAGTAGAATGGTCCCTTCGCTCCGTTCGTCCTTCCTTCAAACCTGACCAGTCTTCCAGTCCCTGCCGCTGAGAAGCATCCCCGTAGCATGATGCTCCCACCACCATGCCGCATCGTAGGGATGATATTAGCCAGGTGACGAGTGGTACCTTGTTTTCGCAAGATATAGCGCTTGGCTTTCATGCCTAATAGTTATTTTGGTCTCATCAGACCAGAGAATATCTTTCCTCATCCTAAAAGTCCTTCAGACGGCATGTCATGTGCCTTTTACTCAGGAGTAGCTTCTGTCTGGGCATTCTACTGTGAAGGCCAGATTATTGAAGTTCTGCCGAGATGGCTGTCATTCGGTTCTTCATCTACTACACTCTACTCTCCTACCTTGACCTTTCCCTTGTACTCTACTGTCTTACACTGAACTTTCCTCTGTACTCTGATATACTATAATTTCCTAAACTGAACTTCCCTCTGTACTCCATTGTACTCTACCTCACTGTCATACACTAAACATTTCTCTATATTCTGTCGTCTATATTCTTGTGAACACTGATTTACTCTACTGTACTCTACTGACCTACATGTTTCTCTGTGCTGTGTAATCTGCACTGTGCCTGTATTGTCTTTCACTACGCTGCGCTAATTATAAGCTGTAATTTAACTCTAGTCCTGTACTGCATTTTACTTTGCGCTCTGTAATATGTACTGAACTGTACTCATCTGTACTGTACTCTGGTCTGTAGTCTCTACCCTGCTTTATTGCTCTGCGCTGTGTTTCAGTCCCACTGTACATTACATTTTCCTGTCTCTACTAAGTCCCCATAACGGGTGATGGAGAGGCGGGCTGCGGCATGTAGCTCAGTATTAATGGTGCCTCTCAACCCTTTGTTATGGCGTTGGTACGGGCCCGGCGCAATGCGTCTGTCACCCTCTGCCATTAAAGTCATAGTTTTCCCCTAGTTTATTATCCAAGCCTAGCCTTCTGCTACGATAAACATCAGATTCACCATTAGGAAACAGTCTGGTGGGAAGAGGAGTAGGGTAGGAAATCGTGGTAAAAACCAGTGAACACACAAAACAAAACAGGGACTTATGCAAGATCTTATCGTCCACACAGATGATTTACTGCAGTTAAGATGTCTGAGTTAAGGAGACATAAGGAATCGGAGATTCTTGCTTTCATGTCTAAAACACACAGGAGCCAATGTCACCGGCGATTCATTTTATGTTCTAAAGAGACATGACTAAGGCAGAGGGGTAGAGATTGGAGTGCCAATAAGGTTTTTAAAGGAATTCTGTACAGATCTTTTCAGAGTTAAATCGATAAAAAAGCAGATGTGTGGTTGTTCTTCCTGTGCCATGGCTGTTATCTCTAATGACAGCGGTATGCATAAAGCTACATGTTTTTGAACTGCTATATGCTACGTTTGTTTGATCATCTGTGCTCCTGTCTTTTTCACCTTCTTCTTCCTCATGTTGAATAATGATTTGAACATCAGGTGTGTATGTGTGTTTTCATGTATAGCTCAGAGATAATCAGGGTATCTATTCCTGTCATTGTCCTGGTGAGCTGTATTTAGTTCCATGGTAACACCTAATTAAAGTAAAATGTCAGAGATGTGTGTGGCCATGAATTGCAACCTTTGACCCACACATTGACTTGTAGGGCTGCCTGCTGCTAAGGATGTGTTTCCTCTACCCACTAACGAATGCTTTGATTCCGCTTTGTTTCCGGCAAAACGATGAGTGCATTTTGACGCAGGGAAAAAAGCTTCCCGATTACTATTATGCAGAATGAAGGACTTTTACAATTCTATCGTTTTTACACTTCTGACCAAAATCCTACATTTCCACAAATTTGGTTCACTAGGCTTTTCTCTACACAGGTGGTTTTGCTGGTACATTCAAAACACAATATCCATGTCCATGTCACTCCTTACCAACATTAATGTTATGCGACTGTCCTCAACTGTACTGTAGATGTGCTTTACCCAACTAAATGTTACTGTGCCTTAGTTTACTGACAGACTACAGTCGCATGCAAAGATAATCAGCCACCTGCCGTGGATCTACAGGCATTTTTTTCTGTCAGCTCAACATCCATATTATACAAAGCATCTTGTTGTGTTGTTGTTTGTTCAGTAGTTCTGCTGTATCAGTGTAATATACTGTACGTTTATTTCCCTATGTTGCCTTTGAACAATTAGAAACACACTTGCTGCATTGCCGGGCGTTGAACTCTTCACCTTCAGAATCATCTCAGCTCTATACTATGCATTTACATGCTGTTTTCTTGCTAGTTAAACGGAGACCAACAACATATCATTTGATTCCTGGCCATTTCACCCCCCCACCCCACCCACCCCCCTCACTGCTCCCTTATCAAGATTAATCTAGTTACAACCCTCAGAAAGAACTAGAAGCTTGCTGTGAAGTTTCATTACTTCCTAAAGGATAAAAGGCACAATTACAAAAGCTTTCCGTCCACTCCTCTGTCTTCTTCTTCTCACCAACTGCCTCTGCTGTGACTTTTTATACATCTCTATCACGGTGGCAGCTCTTCTCTCGCCTTAAATGTGAAATGTCAGGGCGGTTATTTAGCAGATAATTAGATAACCCCAGAGAAGAGGAAGATAAGGGGGCTATAGGGGCTGTCGCTGCTCAGCTGCTCTCAGCTCCTTTCAGCCTGCGCTCCATGCTTCTAGCTGCAGTCCCTCTCAACATCGCTGATAAAGTCAAAGCCTACTTTGATTTTTACATTTAGAGCAGGAAACATGGCAGCTGGGTTTATTTTTTTTTCTTCTTGATTCTTCTCGTCCTTAATCCCATAGTGGATGTAAGCGTATTAGTGTCTACTTCGAGTCTGGAACTGAGGCACTGTATGCTGTAACATGGCCTGAACGACGGTGTTGCTGTTAGTCTCAGGAAATCAGACTGTGTAGAGTCGTCTTAGTTGAAGAGCGGGGCTTGTCTTGTGTTGTGTCCATTTGTGTTATGATGATATGCGCTACACGGGGGAATGGTGGGGGGAGTCATTTTTCATCCATCAAAGCTGAGTGATGTTTTTGATTGATGCTTCTGTATGCATGTGCTGTGCGCTTACTGTGCCCAGTGCAGCCCACACATACATCCAAACATGCAGAAGCAAAGCATCTGACGCCGCAGTGGTTTGTCACAAGTAGTTTGGCATTCATTGTTTCAGTTAGAGTGTGATAGGAATGACAAAAACAGAGATGGTGTTTTGAATTGATGCATTGTTTGGTTTCTGTGAGAGCAATGATAAATGGGAGGCCTTAGAACCACTCTTAAGGACTGTTAAAAATGCATTGTCACGCAGCAATTTGGGCTTGACAGTTCATGAAACTCATAAATAACTAAATTAATGTTACCTATAATTTTGCCTGCTCAGGCATTATATTGTAGTAACAATTGATACCTTCATGTATGGATCTAGATATCTTTATTAAAGACAAAGCAACATTACTCTAATTTCACCACTACTCTCATTTCACAACATATCCACTATGGACATGTTACTGCTGCCAAGAGCACTTTTTCAACTATTGGAAGGACTTAGGGCGAAAGTGGACATAGGGCGAAAGTGGACATAGGGCGAAAGTGTTGGAACTGGTTGTGGTTTTGTTGATGTTGAAATGGAATTCAGTAGTTTTAGGTATGTAAGAAAACAGGACAGTAAGGGGAGGGAATATTGTTCCATTTGACAAATGAGATGTGAGAAAAATATATTTCGCACTATGTTGAATCTAATCTAATCTAAAAAAGACTAATTAGTGGACAGAACTATCAGAATTGGGATGCCTCTGAAAATACAACCCAAGTAAGCCAAGCACCATCCTGTGTCTTCTCCCTCCAGATTTTCAGTAAGATGGGGATCCCCCAGGTGAGAAATCCAGCTCTCCCTGCTCCTGACCAGATGCCTGACAGCTTCCACTCAAAGATCGCTCTGATTGGCTGTGGCCCAGCCAGCATTAGTTGTGCTTCCTTCCTGGCTCGTCTGGGTTATGATGACATTACCATATTCGAGAAACAGAAGTGGATCGGTGGATTGAGGTAAAACTCCCCCATCCCTCAAGTGCTTATTATCACATATACCCATTTTCAAGCTGACAATGTACAGTAATGTCTTTTGTTAAGTCATATGAAAGGTTTATTTTGCTTAATGATGGGTTTCACATAAAAATAAAGAAAGTAGAACCATTTGCTGTTTTATTGTGTCAGAAGTGTTAAATAGGACTAGAACAAAATTTTGAACACAACTTGTATTTGTCAGGACAAAGTCTGTTGTGTAATTAAATAATGCATTTGCTTCCTGCAGCAATTAGTTGATGGTGGAGCTTATTTCCAGATCTGTGACTCTTCATTAATGCTTGGGGATATGCATCTGTAATTCATCTAAATTCGTGTCCTTTTGGGTGGACCTTTACCACTAAAGGGCACTGTTGATCATAGTGGGTTTGTCGGATCAATATAGAGAAGAGTGTATAAGGTCACATTTGCTAATGAGATGCTAGGTAATTGCAAATATTCATCTTTTAAATGCCTGGGTTTGGACGGGGGTATCAATTTCCTACAAAGGCCTTTCACTATTGGAATGATTCAGTATGAAGTTGATTGCTCCTAGGACTCCTCTGAATGTCCAGAGTGGGTTTCACATGATCAGACCCCAGGGAATATCATTTGAAGTTTGTTCATGGATAGGTTGGACATGAGGGCAGGATGATTTTCAGGTAGCAAAGGGAAACACCATCTGAAATATGAAATGAATAAGACAACAGAACAGGTGTTGCGACAATGGAGAATTGTCTTCTTGTGTATTTGTCATTTTTCCCTCCTCTCCTCTAACTTTCTCTGTTTACCCCTTCCTCCACCTACTCCTAACCCCCCCAACTCCCAGTTGAATTCATTTTTCCTCTCTCTCGCTCTCTCTCTCAGCTCTGCAGAGATCCCTCAGTTCAGGCTGCCATACGAGGTAGTGAACTTCGAGGTGGAGCTAATGAAGGATTTGGGTGTCAAGGTAATGAGTCCCCCACCTCTACTTCCCTCCCTCCCTCCTTCACCCACATCAGAGGCTAACGCTGGCATGGCAGGCGACAGGTCTGGGAGAAGATCAGCAGCCCAAATGTCAGGCGCATTAATAAAGAACAATTAAAAGCTGCGTCAGACAGGCAGGCAGGCATGCAGGCTCCAGGCTGCAGAGACCTGTGTCTCTGACTGCAACTCGGGGCACTGCTCTCGCCTGTCTGTCTGTTGTCTGAATGCCACGGTGGTGAGAAAGGGCAATCGATAGTGCGCGCCATGGCCAGCCTGCTAGTACACCACTGCGGAGCAGACCAGACTAGATAGAACCTCGTTAAAGGGATAGTTCAGCCCAGACTCATATTTGGGTAGAAATCCACTTACCCTGAGTTGTTCCTAAACGCACATAGAGACGTTTTTCAAAACAATCCATTATTCAGCTCTGTCTCAGTCTGCAATTAGCATTATTAGCATCGTCCAAATTCATGAATGGAAACAGTGTGTCCCGCTTTACAAAAGCTGCATAGCAAGCGGAAAACTACTCCAAAAAACTTCAAACTACATACGGTCATCTGTCACGCGAGCATCGATATTTTCAGCTGTATTCTGTCAAAAGAGCCGGCGGAATTTGGTGACTTCAAATGGGCACTAGCGAATTATTTCCTATAGCCACCTCACACAGCTTCTGTTCTTCGGCAATGATGTCATCGAGTTGGGCGTGAACTTTAACCGCAAAAAGCTATGTGAAGATAGGTAGCTCCGCTAGCTGGCCCATTTTTATGTCAGGCACTTATTATTTTTTGTCGGGGACATTATATTTATCATTGAGGAAAATTCAGCGGTCATGTTTTGTTTGCAAAGGTACACACTGGTTTGCAAATGTTAGATAGGTACTTTTTTGAAAGCTGGCCATTGGGTTCCTTGGGCCTAGAAGGTAAAAAAAAAAATCTCCAGGACCGCAGGAGGTATGAGAAGGGCAAAATACAGATGATCAACAACACATCTTGGAAGGAGTTCAGCTTCAAGGACTGGGTCATTCATGTTCTTCAACATTGTCTTCAATAGATCCCACTTGTTGCAACAAAAGCATTCCGTTTCGGTTTGCATTAGATTGCACGATCCGCAACTACACCACCAATCTCCGGATATTCTGGGCAAGGGTTGGGGATTAACTTGTTCACCATCGGCCCCCTCTTCGACTGCTGTCTGAGCCTCGGTCAATTCATCCTCTGTGTATTCTTGTTTGAACAAGTAAGGCTCTATCCCCCGAAAAAAGTATTATTCAGTCAGACATGATACATATGTATTTACCTTTCTCTCTCAAGCAAATCAAGTTTCACTGTCCGAGGTGAATATCAACGACAAAATAGGTGACTTGCTATTTAGCTAGCGACTGCTAACTTTTGTTTAATGTGACCGACTGTGATGTATACACTTCCTCTTCCCAAAAGAACCCGCGGATTGATACAACTGTGCACAAAACTGACCGGTAAACAGAGGATGTACCAGTTTATTTGAATTTGATTATTATTTGATTTATATTGCGAAAGTTAAAACTTTATTTCGACGAATAATACATTGTCAGTTTATTTGAGGTAAAGGTAGAGCTGAATAATGGATTGTTTTGAAAAATGACTCTGTGCCTTCAGGAACAACTCAGGGTGAGTGGACTTTTACCCAAATATGAATCCGGGCCGAACTACATTTAACCGAGATTTTCTTCCAACCTGAAGAGTTTTTGATCCTATGTTTTGCCAACCAAAAAAGTGTTATTATTTTACAATCGATTTTGAATTTAAAATGCTCCCAATGCTTGGGCTCCCATTATAACTAATGACTTGTCTGTGTTTTAGGTGGTGTGTGAGAAAGCCTTGGGCCAAGATGGGATGACTCTCCTTTCTCTGAGAGAGGAAGGTTATAAAGCTGTCTTTATCGGCATTGGTTTGTTATGAATTTATTTATTTTTTTTCGGAATCACTTTACCCTATCCTGTGAATGAACCGTCATACCAATGTGTTTTGGACAAAGTAATGATGTGGTTTGAAATGTGCACCAACAGCGAGAATATTGACCGTAAAAGAGAGTGAAAACATGAACTTCTCCAAACACGAACGCTTGTTTCCGTTGTGAATCATTTCGCTACGGCGTGTCACAATTTATCTCCAAATAGTGCTTGTAATACAGCAGCTGACCATTTCTACAGTACTGAAAACGGGGTCCTGTTCTCCTCATAGTGCATAATTCCCGACGTGGGCCAAATCCCTGCTCGTCGGTTGCTCTGTCGGAGGATGTGCTCTAAACCGCCTCACGGGCATCAGCTTCATTCACATCTTATTGGATATTCCTGTGTGCGGTACTGTGTCCCAGAATGCTAACCTAAGACTGTCCGTTGTGAGGCCTGCTGTGCTGCCACCAATCAGGCTGTGTGCCCTGTCAAAAATCTCCACCTATACTTCCTCCCGCTGAGTTATCCCAGAGCTTGGATTTGCTGACCCCCGAAAGCTCTTTAGCACTGGCACCTCAGCACTGGCATGGGAGGCTGTCCTGAAGTCAACCCTAACCCACAGCCTCCTTTGCCAGGCCTCTTTGTGTTTAGCGACCATACCATGGTCAAGGGCTGCGGTACAGCCTGTACTCTTTACGTTTTTTCTACTCAAATACTGTATGCGCGTTATATCTGTCTTGACCCAGGATTTATGGAATCAATTCAAGATTATCGTTGAGCTTAGGAACACACGGCCTACTCTGTTTCGGCCTTTTTTGCTTCTCCATCTGCAGGTTTCATTCTAACTAGACCATTAATTGGCCATTGAAGTAATCAGCGCAGGGTTCCATTGTCTGTGGCTGTGCCTCAGCTGAAGCAGTGTTTCACAGAGACTGGTCAAACTACATTTATATTTCGAATGTGCCGTTTCTCAGGAGAATCAAAGAAGTATTACGTTACACAGAGATTAGTGCTTTTGCAGGTTGTTTTTGTTTTGGTTCGATTATAATGAATATTGTCATATATATTTTTATGCTTTATGAATTGGTTTGTAGGGCTGGTTGTTCCCATTACTGCAGTGCTTATCATTTAACCATATTTTTAAACATTAATACAAATAAACACTAATTGCTTATTTGACATGTACACGAAAGGGCCTTTTTATGTAAAGGACACATTTTGTTATTTCCTTCATTTGTAATGAAGGAAAACATTTGTGTACAGGACTTGTTTTTTCCAGATATGCTCAGAAGGAATAAATTAATGTAGAGTTAGGATTTAATGAACAGGGTCTAATGTTCTCACTAGGTTCTTGGCAATGCAAGCTCCGCCCTGTTCCTAGTTGAAATGCCAGTTTCTTCTAATACACAAAAAACATATCTCACAAATTTCTAATAATGTCCATTCACGAAAGCCTTTGATACTGTGCTGAGCTAGTGGTTCTTGGCAAACTAATAGCTAGCTGCATAATTAACATTGAATTATTTTAATAGATCAGTTCATTAAAGTAAAGAAGACACATTTTCAAGTAGTACTATCAATCACATATTAGAGCTTTCTTCTGTCTTGCTGTCTTATCATGTCCCTGTGTGCAGTGGATTATGGTCAATGTAGTTAATCTCCAATTTACCTGAGCTAAAAAGAATGAAATTACCACTTCTTAAAGCCCAGGGTTCCAGCTCACTCATTCCACTGTTTCTGTTGTGAATTATATAAAATGGCAAAAAAAAAAAATGGCGTGGGAATAGTTCGATTATACTATTTCATATTTTTAAGTAACCCACATTTTTGTTAATTACTCAGCATTAATCAACTTTTTTTTGTATAATCATAAAGTAATAACATGTTTCTTTATTTTCATAAATTATCCCTACCATGCAAATTACTGAGCAACTCAAAACATTCCTCAAAGCTGTGCATGTTTGTTTGGTTTTACCGAAGTAAGACAGAACAAAAAAAGAATAATATGTGTATATATATATATATATATATATATATATATATATATATATATATATATATATATATAT
>JACXGI010018497.1:0-13419 GCA_016801175.1 Esox masquinongy | reverse complement strand
CTGAAATAAATCAACTTTTTGATGATATTCTAATTATATGACCAGCACCTGTATATACTGTGGGGAATGATTGTAAATGAGGACCAGGTGCGCTAAACAAGACAATCAGGTGAGATGAATAGATGAGATGGGCGGTGGTGTCAGAAGGCCGGTGACGTCGACCGCTGGAGCCTGCCTGCTGCAGGGGGATGAGAGGCAGCAGAGGGCGCAGTCGTCACACCAAGGTTATAATCCTATGAACATGTTCTCCATTATGTTTTAAGGAAAGAGTTGAAGATTGTGGCTGAAGGAGTAATCAAAGAAAGATTAATTGAGGAAAAGCTCATGAGCAATTATTTATGGTGAACATTAGTTAATCCGTAAAGACTCTTTTGCCTTAATTTTTTATTTGTAGTAAACGTAATATACAGCTGTCTTACAATGTTCTTAAGATGCATAATTAAGTAACTGGGGCAGAGCTGTATAATGAATTGTTTGAAAAAATGACTCTATGGGCCTTCTGGAACATCAAGTGAAATTTACGAAAAATATTATTTTTGGACAAACTATCCCTTTAAGGGAGTGTGTGTGTGTGTGTGTGTGTGTGTGTGTGTGTGTGTGTGTGTGTGTGTGTGTGTGTGTGTGTGTGTGTGTGTGAGAGACAGACCACTGATGAACCAGCCACTGATGGCCACATAGTTGAACGTATGTGGTGTAAAATTATGTCTGCATCAGTGGTTATTAATAAGTTCCCAGTCATTTGTGTACCTCATCTCAGTACAGTTCAACTCACTGCTATCATTCAAAACAGAATTTAATCAAGAGTACTCAGCTATTCTTTTGATCAAAGGGATTTATTCTACAATTAAATAATATGTATATAAAGATAAAAATGCTAAAAACAGCAGATGTTTATGAACAGCAGTTTTCTCTTTGTCATTGTTTTAGCTTTCTTCATGTTCATCTATAGCTCAATCTGATCATTCAGACATTAGACCTCTGAGAAGATATAATTTCCATATTCGTTGTGGCTTCTGTAAGCAAGATAAGGAATAGTGTAAAGACCAATTTAGAAGAAGGGAGATTCTCAATGTCAAACTCCTTAAAACTTCTCTCCTGTCTTTTTGTCTCTTTCTTAAAACTCTTATTAGATGAGAAAGCCAGAAGTCCCTCTCATCTGAATGTATCCTCTGAAGGGTTACGGGGACACAAGAAAATAGGATAGAGGACAAAGTATAAAATCACAATAGTCTTTCCTCAATTTCACAATTGATCTCTTTCTCCTCTTTCTCAACCCCATTAGAGAATGCCCAATGTTTTAATCCTAGGCACGTTATCCATTGTGATTTAAGGAATGAGCTGAATATTGTGCCTGAAGGAAGAATCAAAGAAAGATTAATTGAGGGTAAGCCCATAAGCAATTATTTATGGTGAACATTGGTTTTACCATAAAGACTCTTTTGCCTTAATTTTAAATAAGATGGAGTTTAAAATAAAGTAATTGTGTTGTATGCTTCATTTTTGTCGGTCCCCACCACCAGTCCGTGGTTTTGCCTGCCTGACTGTTCCTTGTAGTTTTCTTGTTTTTTTGATTGCCTCCGTTCCCTCATTAAAAGCCTTTTCTTTGCACGTCGTGTCCGCGCTTGGGTCCTGCTAAACTCTAATTCTGACAATCCTTTAATGCTCTTACCTTTAAAAAGTGATTGTAGAAAGCACTTTTGAATTGCCAGATAAATAAAATAATAAAAATAAATTATCAAAATATTTATTAAATGATTAAAGTGTTGAAGTGTCTTCCCAATAGGTTTTCATATTTCATAGAGTTGTGGAACACATTTCGGAGGACAGTCATGGCTTGTGATTAAATCCATTTTCACAATGCGAGTGAAACTCATAGACTCCATCAGTTAAATGCTAGGTAGTAGCTGTAGATTACACAGTTTGGGTTTAATGAACACTTTTGTGAAGATAGTCTTTCTGCACAGCAATTTGCAGCACCTTTCAATGCAATGTACAAATGCTCAATAATGGCAGATTCTTAGTGTGACTGTCAGAGAAAAACAGGAAGTCTCCCTCATCAATACAGACCAAACTGCTTACACCAAAAGTGATGATGCTGTCTTTATGGTTAAACCATCATTTCACCTCTATGGTGAGTTTCAACCAGTAAGTCACTAAAAAGAGAACAGTCAAGATAGAACTTGTTTTCTGTATCACACGTGTTAAAATGTCAGAGGGAATCTACGAACTGTAAGGGAAGGTAATTGGCACAAACACTGATTGCCCAACATACGACAATGCAGAAGACGACAAGCCCAAACCAGGTAGGGTTGTCATCCAAAATTCAGGTAGTACTAGATGCACAAAATACACGCAAACGCGCACACACACCCACAGACATACACAGGTACAAACATGGCATATAGGTAGAAATGCACACACACCGTTATTTTTAAAATAAAAACAGGACATAGCATTAAAATATATTTTAAAATGTTTTACTTTAATAATTGTAAATTTTTTATATTTATTAGGCTTATGACTTATCTTACGACTAATATTATCTTAGTAGCAATGGAGTGCACATTTCCATACTTTAATTAACTGTATTTCAAAGTTTTTTCAGCTTCAGTGTCCTGTCAGTGGTGGAAAAGTCCTTCTGGAGTTGCTGCAGTGTGTCTGGGACTGCTGTGTGTTCTGCTACTGGTTAGGATCATAGGACTGTCTGTCTACTGTAAGTTTAATTCACTTACACTTAAAGTTTTTGGAAGTAACATAGTTAAATCTCATCTACACCCAAATCATAATCCCAAATTGAACATCAGGAAATTGGCTGAGGAAAAAATGTGGGGAAAATGTGTAGACAAAAGGATAGAATCCATGTACTTGCCCTCAATATAACTTGAATATTACAGATGGATTCATTGGGCATCAATACTTTACAGAAAGAGAAAAACTACAGACTATTTACAACGACCTGACAAAAGAAAGAGACCAGCTACAGACTAGATACAAAACCCTGACTGAAGAGAGAGACCAACTACAGAGAGAGAGACATATCTTTCAGAAGTTACTTGGTAACGAAGTGAACTTGTTTTCCATTTATTCTTAATCCTCAAAATGGCCTTCATGCAAACTTGAGAAACTGAAACGGTTCATCAACTGCATAAACACATTATACATGAAATTTGATCAACTGCTTTTCTTTTAAACAGTGAAAGCGCTTGGCAACAGCAGCTATTACGTCTCCATGGAACAAAATAACTGGGAATATGCAAGGCAGGACTATCTGAATAGAGGGGCAAAGCTAGTCATCATAAACAACCAAGAGGAACAGGTGAGACGGAGGTTCATAAAACATTTAGAGATTTAAATGTTTGTTTTCATTCTGATGACAACTTCTCAATGTTTCTCTGATAGAAATTCCTCATTTCATTAAACATACGTACTTGGATCGGTCTGTCTGACCGTGAGACTGAGGGGACCTGGAAATGGGTGGACGGCACACCTCTGACTACAGCGTGAGAAATTATAGCCGCAATTTCAACCGTAACACTTTCCGATAAGGGTACATGAACTATCATTTACAAATGCAGTAGTTAACATGACCGAATGATGAACAAAGACATAAACAAACGGTTAATTATGATAAGCCCAATTTATTAATGATTTACAAATGCATTAACTAACAGAGTGTAGCGTCATTTGTTCATGTTGACACAGAACATGAACTCATGTCGTTGGTTAGTGATTATTAATGTATGATAATTCATCACTTTACTTAAGGGACACAAAATAATTAACAAATGGTGAGGTATCAGTTATTGAGGGTTTATAACTACCCATGTGTCATTAGTTAGTGATTGTTAATGTCGGATAATTCATCACTTTACTTAAGGGGACACAAAATAATTACCCAATAGTAAGGTATCCTTTATTAACGCTTTGTTCCAGCTCAATGGTTACTCAGTGGGCCAAAAGAGTATGAAGTAATGGTTTCGTGTTAGAATACTAGTGATAGCACATAATCCTCCCTTAGAGAATGACAGGATTCACTAAGTGTAGGCTATAAAGACAATTTGTAAAACAACCACTCTGGAAACATGGACATTATGAAGGAAGAGATGAGTAATGTATTTTCAGTAGAAGTGTAAACAGGCAAGTCTTATGCAAAAAAAATAAACAGTCACATTAATCACTCAATCAAATTTAATTTTGTCAAGTCGTTTTTACATCAGACATTTCACAAAGTTCTTATACAGCAGTAATATTGTACTTATGTGTAAAACACCTTCATGTTCAGCTAGTGTAGTAAAATCTGGTAAATGGATTAGACAATTGCAAATTACCTTAATGTTAACAGGAATATAACATGGCTGAGCAAGCTAGCAAAGTGCTAACCGAAAATAACAAACACTTGACTGGAGCTAGCATTCAGCTAACTGGAGCCAGCTAACAGGATCTAGCTAATCGCTAACCTTTACAGTGCAACAATTGCAAAGTTCCTAAACAATACAATTACAAAATTCTATTATATTAATCCTATTGATATTGTCAGGGGTGTTGTTTTCGAAAATAAAATGTCCATACAGTACTGTAACAAATATTTTTTTTTTCAAAGGAAGGCACCACCATCATGGCATTTTACATTTTACATGGGTTTTCTGTCTAGTTCATAGTTATAAAATTACCATGCTTTTTCCAACTCTCTACATACACTTTAACAGGCAAGTATCGAAAGTCCAGTGTACTTTTGTACATTACCGACCTGGAAAACAGGATTTATTATGAGAAAGAAAACATGGCTTTTCCTTCAAGAGTTACGAGATCGAATTCAGTCCCAACGCAACGCGACCACGTCTCTCTGCCCCCTACTGGCCAACCATAGTAAGTGTCCTGTAATATATGTAATGTAATAAGTAGTCAGCCTACCTAAGTAATAATGGTTGCCGCACTGTAATCATATTAACAAATTGGATTATCTTATGAATAATGTATAGTACTTAGCATATTCATGCAAACAACTAGTTACATGAATGCATGTCCTGCATCAACATTAAACAATTACACTACAAACTGTGTGTTCCCGCCAAAAACAACATGAGTTTATGTCCTGTGACACTGTTAGTTAATGCATTTGTAAATCATTAATAATTTAAGGGATATCATTATTCATTGTTTGTTCATGTCAATGTTCATCATTCGTTCATGTTAACTACTCTATTCGTTAATGGTAGTTCATGTACCCTTATCGGAAAGCGTTACCATTTCAACTTTCTTCACATTGAAAGCTGTTATGGTTTCCACTGTTTTTTCTGACATTGTGGAGTAGGTATACTTCTCCGCTGTCTCTTTAACATTCAAATACATCTGCATTTTGGATTTAGGTTTGGTTTTCTACCAATGTTGAACTCTCTGGTTCTCTGTGTTGTTCCCACTTTAGGTAGGATCAGAGCCTAATAATGGGGGTGGAAAAGCGAAAGGGGAGGACTGTGCTGAGATGTATCTTTGTTTTACTGATCCTGTAAAGAAATGGAATGACAATTCATGTACCAAGCAACTTTATTGGATTTGCGAAAAACCCATTGATTAATAATACCTTGTTATCTACAGTACAATCAGAATGCATAAAGGCTGTACACAAACAATAAACAACATGATATTTAGCAAAAATGTAAATCCAAACTGACTTACAGCCTTATGTTTCACAAGGTTATATTATAAGGTTGTAGTCCTTACAATATAATATAATATATGTCCTTACAATATAACATACAGCTCCGGAAAAAAATAAGAGACCACTGCACCTTTTTCTTTCCTTTCCAAAAAAGTTGAAAAGTGAGGAACAGAAGCGTTCAATTTGCAGTGGTCTCTTAATTTTAACCCTTCTGTTCCTCACACAAAACTTTCCTTTTCAACTTTTTGGAAAGGAAAGACAAGGAAAGACAAAAATTAAAATCTCTTAATTTTTTCAGGAGCTGTATAATATTTATTCATGTTTGTTTCCCACAATGCACATTGGTTTTAAACATAATGGAGATCAAACTGACAATAATATCTTAGCATACAAATAGTTTTATTCACCCTTTCATCATATAACATTAATGCTGGGCTCCAGCAGCATTCAAACATAAGCATTCAAACAGGGGGCAGGACATTGCCACATAGGAATCTCTGTCTCTTTCACTTGTAGAGTACAAGTAAGTGTAAAAATATATTCAGAAGGAAACACTTAGGGGTCATCTTGGTTTAAAGGGAAAGCTAACATACTTTTAAGAAGATATTCAGATGTCAATAGGTTAGTTTGACACTTTGAGAGCATCGGAAACAAAAAAGGGCACTTTTCACCCAGTAGCAGAGTAGTTTGACAAAACATACATATATTCACACATCTCTCTTTACAGCATCACACACACACGTATCCCAGTATCTGTAGTCAATATGGAACTCTAGATCTCTGCTCCAAACCATAGGACAAGAGAAAGCATCACACAGGGCCTGAGTCAAAGGGGGCCCTCCGGTGGACGTAGTGTTAAATTCAGGTACGGCTGTAGGTTCGGAGACAGAGGTCTGTGCTGTGGAGTTCAAACCCAACAGGTCCTTCACCGAGCCCACACACACACCCACATTGCCGGCCCGGTCCACCACCACAATCTCCACCTTCTTCAAACAGCAGGAGGCTCTGTAGGACACCCGGGTCACATTCTCACCATCGATGCCCACCACCGAAGAAGTGTTCAGGGTGCCGTTGCCCTGGAGCAAGCTGACGCGGACGATGCCGGTGCTGTTCGCTGCCAGTAGCTGGCGCTGCAGTCAGATAAGCAGTTGTACGAGACTCTGACCGGCCCACATCGGGGAGGGGTGACATCTGTCACCTGGACGACAGGTGAGAGAGAAGGAAAGTTTAGTTAGACAACTGATGTAGCTGATGGAAACCTGTAGCTCACAGCCACCAAGTCGTTTAGAACAGAGTCTTTACCTTGCTGACGACAGAGAGATGTAGGACTGCGTAGTTTAAGTCGGCGACTCCAGCGGACCCGACTGTGACGGTCAAGGTGACGTCTTTTCATGACGGGGTGATGGTGGGCGCCATGAGGGTAACCGTACCATTGGCTGCACTGACCCCGTCCACAGAGGTGAGGCTGACAGGGAACGAGGGAGCGAAGCCACGGTCGTTAACGATTCGGACGGCGAAGGCTCCCCCGGATCCATTCTCCAACGCCACTGTGAAGGGGATGATGTTCCTACAGAGAGGAGAATAGAGAGGAGAACTGTGACTGGATGTAAACATTGCATTATCACTTCATAACCAGCTGTATCAGGACGGCATTCAGAACACTTGGAGTCACATTAACCTGCAATTCCACCTGGTATTAAAATGATCTCTGCAGCATCGTGTCTGCATGGCTTGGCATGACTGCATATTTTGATTTGAATATCTGTGAAAGTGATCTGTGCTATCTGCGAGCAATTTAATATGGGCTACATTGTAACTATTGTTGTTTCTTCACAGGTGACTGGCAAGAAAGCCAATACATAATATAAATTTCACTGTGAAAAATATACATTCTTCAGGTTGAGCAGTAGCTTCACATATTTTCATTGTTTTCTAAAGTTCTGGTCCATGTTTTCTGTGTTCTTGGTTTGTCATGTCATTGTTTGGTCTTTCCTGTTCTCAGTTCAGTTAATCAGTTTATTCCTTTCACCTGTGTTTAGCTCTCACCTGTTTATTTTCTCCTTGATAGTCTGTGTATTTAGTTTAGGCATTTTCTCCCTGTCCTTGTCGGTCATTGTGTTGTATTGTGGCGTTCTCCTGTTCTGTGTTTTAGTGTGTCAGTGTATAGTCTATTTTGTTTCTGTCGTGCTCGGTACTCAGTTTTGTTTTCTTTTGGTTCCTATTAAAATGTTCCTTCTTTGACCCTGCATTTATCTCTGCCTCCCGTGAAACATTACAGAATGACCGACCGAACACAATTCGGAGCAGGGACCGCCCCAGCTTGCTGCTGCCCAGGGTCCGCCCAAAATATTTTTTTTGGGGGGGGGGCTATGGGGCCCTCCGAGGGGGCCCAAGCCTCAGGGGGGACTGAAGGAGCCACTGCCACCACCACCACCAGAGTGGCTAGAGGAGGATTTCCTGCTGCCACTCCCTGAGGGGTGGGACGACGAGCCCCTGCCACCCCCCTTGCTCCTGTCCCTGTGTCCTATCTGGGATTGGGCCGCCGCCTCTTCTGTGCTCCGAGGTGGGGCTGCCATCTCCTCCCGCACCTCCTGTCCTGGTGCCTCCAGCTCCCCTGACTCTTATTCCTCCGGCGGGGCCGCTACCTCTTCCTGCTCCCGAGGTGGGGCTGCCGCCTGCTCTCCCTGCCCTGGCTTCCGGTCCTCTCCATGCTCCGGCTCCTGGACCTCTCCCTGCTCCGGCTCTTTGGTTTTCCGCCGGCTCCTGCGCCTGATTCTCCTCTGGCTCCTGATTTTCCGCCGGTTCCTGCGCCAGTTCCTGTTCTGGCTTCTGCTCTTCCGCTGGCTCATGCTCCAGCCTCTGCTCCTGATGCTCTTCCGGCTCCTGATCCTCCGTCTCTCCCGGCCCCTGCTCTCCCGGCTCCGGCTCTCCCTGCTCCGGAACCTGTGCCATAGCTTGACCCTCGTACTGAGGCGGGGCTTCCACCCGCGCCAGTTCCCGGTCCGTGTTCTGAGGCGGAGCCTCCGCCTTTGGGCCCCGCCCCCCGCCCTTTTTTCCTTTTGTCTTGTGGCTGGAGTCGCGCCTGAAGGGGGGGTACTGTAATTGTCCCGGCCGGACAGGACTGTTCCGGTCCATGTTTTCTGTGTTTTCTTGGTTTGTCATGTCCTTGTTTGGTCTTTCCTGTTCTTAGTTCAGTTAATCAGTTTATTCCTTCCACCTGAGTTTAGCCCTCACCTGTTTCTGTTCTCCTTGTTCTGTTGTTGTCTGTGTATTTAGTTTAGGCATTTTCTCCTTGTCCTTGTCGGTCATTGTGTTGTATTGTGGTGTTCTCCTGTTCTGTGTTTTTGTGTTTTAGTGTATAGTCTATTTTGTTCCTGTAGTGCTCGGCCCTCAGTTTTTTTCTCTTTTGGTTCCTATTAAAATGCTCCTTTTTTGACCCTGCATTTGCCACCGCCTCCCGTGAAACGTTACAGGTTGCTCCACCTGAGACCCCCTACTGTATTGTGAATTGCTGCTATCTAAAGAATGAACTTGAAGTAACGTCAATTTACGTTCCCCTGAAAATACTTTATTAACCATATTAACCATGACAAATTGATACAAGAAATACAGGAAAACAAAATGACCATATATAATTGATTCAAATGACAGACACTTTACCTTCGACTGGTAAATCGTTCAGGTCTTGACGTCCAAACTAGGAGTGCTGTTTGAAAAAGATCACTGTCTACTGGATTCTCTGTGAAACATTTTTTCTGTATCTCGGTGACCTTCCACTTCTCCTTTACCTGGTTCCACCTGAGTGGAGTGAAGAGGGAAGGGGACCTCACCCTACATTTATGTGAATGTGACTAGAATTCTCAAAAAAATCTTCCAGATCCACAGGGAGGGGAAGGCCTAGTGTTTACTCAAATGTACAGTTGTGGTCATAAGTTTGCATACCCTGGCAGAAATTGTGACGTTTTGCCATTCATTTTTAAAATATGACTGATCATGCAAAAATCTGTCATATTTTTTATTTTATTTAAGGATAGTGATCATATGAAGCCACTTATTATCACAGTAATTTGGCTCCTTTTTAAATAATAATGATAACAGAAATCACCCAAATGGGCATGATCTAAAGTTTACATACCCTTCAATGGAATGGAATTTGACCTTGTTACAGACACACAAGGTGACACAAACAGGTGGAAATGGTACTTAAAGGTGAATTTCCCACACCTGTGGATTTTTAAATTGCAATTAGTGTCTGTGTATGAATAGTCACTGAGTTTGTTAGCTCTCACGTGGATGCACTGAGCAGGCTAGATACTGAGCCATGGGGAGCAGAAAAGAAATGTCAGACGACCTGCGTAACAAGGTAATGTCCAAAGCCTTGCAAATGCCAGTCATTATTCGGGGGTCTCTTGAAACCAAGCCAAGGTCAGGTAGACCAAGAAAGATTTCAGCCCAAACTGCCAGAAGAATGGTTCGGGATACAAAGAAAACCCACAGGTAACCTCAGGAGACATACAGGCTGCTCTGGAAAAAGACGGTGTGTCAGGTTTCCTGAGGGAAAGAACCAAAACACAGACCAAACTCAGTACAATTAATATATTTATTGGAACTGAGACAAAGGTTAGTAGGCGTGAGGAAGGCTTGGGAAGAAAGGTGGGCTCTGTGACGGAGGTCCGGAAGGTGGTGCAGGTGAGTATCCAGGTGGTCAGAGGGAACGGGTCCGACGGTGACAGAGAGTATTTTCCAGGAGGTGACAGGGCAGGTCCCAAATCCCAGATGCAAGAGCGGGAGAGTCCTTTGTGGTAGGTGTTCCTAACTGCGTATGGAGAGCTGAATTACAGGACTGGTAACCGGGAAAAACAAAAACTGGAATATGAACGGAATAGTGAACAATGTGGCATAGAAAACTGCTGGTAAGTCAGAAACGTACAAACGTGACTAAACGATCCGGCAGGGGCGAGACGTCAGGACTTCTCCTAAATGCTGCTGGTGATTGGCATGGCAGGATCAGGTGTGTGATGGTTGAGTAGAAGCATCTGGGCACAGGAATCACCTCCGTACTGACGTCACGCCCCCTCACCCGTAGTCCGGGAGACCGAAACACAGAGAAGACAAGAGGAAGGGTGGTGACATGATGTGGTTGTTTCAAGGAGCATAATACGATGTTACTTGAACAAAAATGAGATGCATGGTCAAGTTGCCAGAAAGAAGCCTTTACTGCACCAAGGCCACAAAAAGCCCCTGTTACAATATGCCCGACAACACCTTGATACGCCTCACAGCATCTGGCACATTGTAATTTGGATTGGTGAGACCAAAATAGAGCTTTGTGGTCACAACCATAAGCGCTGTTTGGAGGGGTCAACAAGGCCTGGAGTGAACAGAATACCATCCCCACTGTGAAGCATGGTGGTGGCTCACTGATGTTTTGTGGGTGTGTGAGCTCTAAAGGCAAGGGGAATCTTATGAAAATTGATGGCAAGATAAATGCAGCATGTTATCAGAAAATACTGGCAGAAAATGTTTTTCTTCTGCACGAAAGCTGCACATGGGATGCTCTGGGACTTTCCAGCACGACAATGACCCTAAGCACAAGGCCAAGTTGACCCACCAGTGGTTACAGCAGAAAAAGGTGAAGGTTCTGGAGTGGCCATCACAGTCCCTTGACCTTAATATCATTGAGCCACTCTGGGGAGATCTCAAACGTGCGGTTCATGCAAGACGACTAAAGACTTTGCATGACCTGGAGGCATTTTGCCAAGACGAATGGGCAGCTATACCATCTGCTGGAATTCGGGGCCTCATAGACAACTATTACAAAAGACTGCACGCTGTTTGATGCTAAAGGGGGCAATACACAGTATTAAGAACTAAGGATATGCAAACTTTTGAACAGGGGTCGGTTAATGTTTTTCTTTGTTGCCATGTTTAGTTTTATGATTGTGCCATTCTGTTATGACCTACAGTTGAATGTGAATCCCATAAGAAATAAAAAACATCTGTTTTGCATGCTCACTCATGTTTTCTTTACAAATGGTACATACAGCATATTACCAATTCTCTAAAGGTATGCAAACTTTTGAGCACAACTGTATGTGTCCATGAAAGAGCCTAAGTGTCGGTTTGTATACCTTTCACATAATCCTTATTTGCAATAACATGTTATGATGAATAACATGTTATTGCATGTTACATTTCTATACATGTTTTGATATTATAAATAAACATGTACACTAACAAATATAACCCACAAAACGTACTACCCAAGGCAAACCATCCAATCAGACAAACATCCATCACATAAAGTGTTTATGAAATTAAAGTGTTTTTTATTGTGTCATAGTTTCTCTCTCATTATTGTATTTCTCATAGGGGTAATTGTAGAACCAGCCCTGCATCATTCCGAGCATTCAGGACATAATTCCACTGAAACAACTCAGTACTGACAGTTGACCATGGTCTCTCTTGTATAAGATGTACACAAATAGGTACATTGGTACCAGATACAAGAACAGAGTTGATAATCTAGACACCTCATACAGTACAACACATCGTACAGCACAACACATCATACAGCACAACACATCATACAGTAACAGAATATAGAATGTAGTCAGACACCACAACATTGTACTCGACCAGAATCCTGACTGACAGAGGAACATCATAGAATGTATGCCAGTAGCTAGCCATTCTAGTCTCAATTGGAAAGAAATGTTTAATAAACATTATAAACTGGTTGCTTTAAATCCTGAATAATGATTGGCAGATAGCCATGGTGTATGAGACCATATACAATGGATATGACATCACATCTTTTTACTGCTTTTATTGTGTTGGCAACCAGTTTATAATTACAAGAAGGCACCTTGGACGTTTGTGGTATATTATCAATAAACCATGGCTAAGTGCCGTGTCTAGCGACTCTGCAATGTGTTGTACCTACAAACAGCTCTTAGCCACAGTATTTTGGCAATATACCACACACCCTCCTGCCTCATTGATTATGTGCATACTGATCAGAAAACAGCAAATGAGTCTGGTGGCCCTCTATCATGTAAATCATGATGTGTATTTTATTTATTTTTTGCCACAACGTTTCTAGAAAGAAGTTATAAAAACATATACCAATTTATTGCAAATGAAAAACTAATGTATTTTTGTATTCAGACCCTTTACCATAACAATCACAAATTGAGTTCAGATGCATCCTGTGTTTAATCACATGTCGCCAGAAGTACTTTAAGAGAATGAGGAAAAAGATGATCTGGTTTGATGAGAAACTGTAAGAGGAACTAACCTCACTGAGGAACAACATGGGTCTGCAACAGACAGTGCAGGAACTGACCGAGACAGTTTTGTCAAATGCACATAGAATCTCAAATGGAACTGCACTGCTCAAAACTGAAATATTAAGTATTAATAGATTTGTTAGATTGCTGTTTGTTATTTATGCTTGTCAAACTCTGAGTCAATACAAAAAGCACCACCCTTAATAACACTGTCAAGCAAATTTCCACTTGATCATCCCCTTGTGTTTAAAAGTCTCATCACCCTCCCCCTCTAAATATTTCAGCCACAGAATGTCACATAGCTTCCTCCACTGACAGTACAATGACCCATACAGGGAGCAAACCAACTATCCACTGCTTTGCAATGCATTAAACCTCCTGTATGTGTTGCAGTTCTCCTTTCTCATCTGACCAGACATGCATAACTAAACAAATGGAAAAATGGAAACCAATTCATTCAGAACTGAAAGT
>JACXGI010018496.1:0-13196 GCA_016801175.1 Esox masquinongy | reverse complement strand
TTTGTGGATTTGGATGTGTGCTTTGGGTCGTTGTCGTGCTGAAAGGTGAACTTCCTCTTCATCTTCAGCTTTCTAATGGACGCCTGAAGGTTTTGTGCCAAAATTGCCTGGTATTTGGAACTGTTCATAATTCCCTCCACCCTGACTAAGGCCCCGGTTCCAGCTGAAGAAAAACAGCCCCAAAGCATGATGCTGCCACAACCATGCTTCACTGTGGGCATGGTGTTCTTTGGGTGATGTGCAGTGATGTTTTTGCGCCAAACATACCTTTTGGAATTATGGCCAAAAAGTTCAACCTTGGTTTCATCAGACCATAACACATTTTCCCACGTGCTTTTGGGGGACTTGATGTTTGTTTTTGCAAACTTCAGCCGGGCTTGGATGTTTTTCTTTGTAAGAAAAGGCTTCTGTCTTGCAACCCTACCCCATAGCCCATTCATATGAAGAATACAGGAGATTGTTGTCACATAGCACACAGCCAGTGCTTGCCAGAAATTCCTGCAGTTCCTTTAATGTTGCTGTAGGCCTCTTGGAAGCCTCCCTGACAAGTTTTCTTCTCGTCTTTTCATCAATTTTGAAGGGACGTCCAGTTCTTGGTAATGTCTCTGTTGTGCCATATTTTCTCCACTTGATGATGACTGTCTTCACTGTGTTCCATGGTATATGTAATGCTTTGGAAATTCTTTTGTACCCTTCTCCTGACTGATATCTTTCAACAATGAGATCCCTCTGATGCTTTGGATGCTCTCTGCGGACCATGGCTTTTGCTCTGAGATGCAACTAAGAAAATGACAGGAAAATCCTACTAGAAAAGCTGAACTTTATTTGTGATTAATCAGAGTCACTTTAAATGATGGCAGGTGTGTAATGACTTATATTTAACATGAGTTTGAATGTTATTGGTTAATTCTGAACACAGCCACATTCTCAGTTATAAGAGGGTGTGCACACTTATGCAACCAGGTTATTGTAAGGTTTTTATTTTTCATTTTTCCCCCTCGAAGATTTCAGTTTGTTTTTCAATTGAATTGTTCACATTATAGGTCACATTAACAGTGAAAAAAGTTCTGACATGATTTATCTTTGTCTCATTCTTTTACATCACAAAAACCTGGCATTTTAACAGGGATGTGTAGACTTTCTATATACACTGTATACACGACAGTGTCGTCTGAATAGTTGATAAGAGGGTCACCAGCAGAAGGTGATCATTGGTGTAATTTGCTAAGTAGCTAGCAAGCCACGTGACCTCATTAATACGATATTCATTAAGTAAATATTGTCACTTGTCAACATTCAACGACTTTGAGACCCATCAGTTGATACTCGAGAAGTCCACACCCAAGCATTCGCACCTTAGCATACTTACTCAAGACAGGAGTCTTTCTGGCCAACCTCCAATGTCAGCACAGGGAGTATTTAACCAATGGTTTTATTCCTGCAGCCTGTGCTCCCTTGTGGTTGAATACCACACTATGATCAAATCCCTTTACGGTCCTCACAAAATGGTGAAACTATGTACACAGTATGTACAGAGATACACAAATAATAGCTGACATTTAACCTTACAGTAATTGACATTTCAAGTGTAGTCAGTGAAGAAGATGGTTTGGAAGGCAAAGTAGGTTCCAAGCCCCACAGTTGAAGAGGTACAGAACTTGATTGCGTCTTAGGTCATCATGTCTTCTAATCTACAATTAAATGCCACCTCCATTCCAATAGCCTTTTTGTAAGGGTTGTCAGAACAAAAGCATTAATTGATAGCAAACCATCTAAGTGTCTGGAGTTTGCTGAGTGACATTTTTACTTGGATCAGAACCAAGTGTTATGGTCAGAGAAACATGAAAATAGAGATCTTTGTCATTGCATACCAGCACTTAGTCTGGCATTTAAAAATGTTTATGCAGAAAATGTTTATGCAGAAAACAACAGTGAACCAAATGCAAAATACGGTGGTGGATCTTTGATGTTATGGGGCTGTTTCACTTCCTCTGGTCCTGGGGCCTTTGTTAAGCTCAAAAGCATCATTAACTCTATCCAGTGCCAGGACATTTTAACCAAAAACCTGGTTGCCTTTGCTAGGAGGCTGGAACTTGGCAGCAGATGGTACATACAATGACTGCAGAGCTTTATTCTAATGTCTTTGGACTTGCAACTACACAAGAACTGGAGGAAAATAAACAGCAGAAAATCATAGGGAAGATGCTGAATCTACTGAATGTGAATATGCAGACAATAACAAACTATTTTGCAAATGCTCATTTCAAATAACATAAACGTCTGACGTTGGTAGGAAATTTAAGAGAATAATCTTTTAAACAATTCTTACAATATAATTCAAGTTTTTAACTTAAGTGGAATGCCCCTTTAAAACAATAAATCGACTGTATATTCATTACTATTTTCAGACTGTATATTCACTGCTATTGTTATCTCCAGTCTCCTTTTCTTCAATGTCCCTTTCTTTTGACGCAGTGTCTCTCATCTGCCCTTCCTTTCTCACACTGTCCGTCATTGCCCGCTCCTTTTCTTCTTTATCCTCCTCTTTAGTACAATAACAGAATCTCCTTCCTTCACAGAAACATACTTCTGTATTTTTCTCTCATTTTTCTCTGACAGGCATCTCCTCTTCCTTTTCAAGCATCCTCTTCTTTCTCTTTATCCTCCTCTGTGAAAGTTCTCTTCCTCTGTTTTCACTGTAACATCCTCTTCTTTTTTCAGTCTTGTGACAGCCTCCTCTTTTTTTTCTTTCATTCTAAAAGCTTCCCTTTCCTCTTCCCCTCCTCTCCTTTAACTTTATCTCTCAAGCATCTGATCAAACAAGTGGCCCCTCCTCTTCCTCTCCTGAGTCGGGGGTGCATAAAGTGAAGCAGAGTTTACCAGTTTATGCCTGCCTTTCCTCATCAACACAGGTTCTGGGGAGTTCAGCCCTGAGGGACGTATTAGCACACAAAGTAGAGAGACTGCACATTTCAACACAAAGACATTGACTCTTCTAGGACATAGTGACTCCTCTGCACTAACTATAAGTCGTGCTGCTAAATGACTGAAACACAAACGTGTAATGAGAAAAAACACAAAGCTTACTTAGGTACCATTTAGTAATAGGGATGATGTGTTAATGTCCAAGGCATATGTCTCTGATGTACCCATAATACCAACTGCCAGGTTCTTCTTCTTCTAAACAGGAAGTAAAAACAGTGGAAGCATTTATTTTGGTGTGTTTGGCCTCTGCGGAGTATGGCTTGTGCACACAACAAGCTAAATAAATCTAAGAAATTGAACTTTGGCTTAAACAACTGTCTGGATGATGCTTCAATACTTAATGAAATTGGAAAATTAGGTGTGACATCCTGAAAACTGAAATATCCCATTAAGGACAAAATAATTAGTAAGAGGCAATGTCTGACCAAGCCTGTTGGGCCAGATGTGGGGGTGCAATTTGAGCGCATATCATAATCTTAATGTTTCATTATGGAAGGCAGGCATTTAATTGCATTCCAGTTAAGTCAATTACATTTTTTAAACAATGCTTTCACTTAATATAAAGGGTCTAGCCTTGAATAAATAAATTAGTAAATAAATATAAAATGCTGCTGGACACCAATCAAAAAAATTTAGTATTTAGTATTTCAGAAATAGGACTAATAACATTTGGTTCCATATTATTAGGCAGGTGTTCTATTTAGCAAGCAGTGTGCCTGTTACATATACCCTAACTGAAGAAGCATAGTGGCTAAAAATAGACTTAAGCATATAGTAGTGTTTGCCATCTGCAAATCACACTGAGCTAAACAGCAACATTAGGACTTTAATGTCCTCAAAAACATCCGACCGCCAAGGATTTACTGTGAGTCCTGTGAAGTCAGCACCAGAGGGACACCAGGTGTTGTGGGAAATGTGTGTTTGCGGGTACTGTACTATAATCAGTTTTCTAAACAACGACAACAGCTATTATTGGGTTGATGCAAAATTTGTTCCGTGATTGAAAAATGATTTGGGTTAGTGTCACGCCAATGTAGTGTGTGTGTGGTTTCTCAGATGATCCATGGAAATAAGTCAAAACCACCTAGGACATACGAACACAGGAGACGTATGTTTTAAAACATAGTAAGAATTCATGTAAAAATATAGATAAGATGAAGAGGTATAAGCGGTTTATCCGTTTTTGTTCTCCATTTTCAGCTTTGGACACAAGTATAGGTCAATTCAATAAATGTGATTGTAGTACGAGTTAACATACAAGGGGCAGATTTTTACTGGGCGGTTAAACAAACAAACATTTAAATAAATGTAATTTGAGTTGTAGAAGCTCTTGATACAATGCACATATTAATTACTTGACCTGTTCCACTTGACATAACTCGTATTGCAATTAGCAAAGCTAAGGATTGTATGATACTGTGACCTATTAACTGTCTGGCTCATGACATTGCTGCCATGGGGAAACTGTTTCAATCAGAAGCTTACGAAACAATGACCTTGTATCCTAATTCCTTCATCTTTATGCGCGTTGGTTATTGGCTAGACATACTGTCGGCCCCTCAGATGTCCAACTCATGTGGAACTTTACTCCATGAAAACAGATGGACATTTTGGCCGTGGCCACATTGGGAACTGAAACGTTATGTCCAGAAACATAAGGTTCATATTGAGGAAAAACTGGATATCAGAGAACAGACAGTGTAGTGCCGGGACAACAATATCTCCCCTCAATGTCAGCAGGACAAAGGAGCTGATCATGGACTACAGGAAAGGGTGGGATGAAGATGTCCACATTGCTGGGTACAGAGGAGCAGGTATAAGTGGACCAGGTATAGAGCTTATTGGCGAACGCATCACTGATGAACTCATACGGTCCCCACACACTGAGACAGTTGTACAAAGGACATCAGCCTCTCTTACCCCGTTAGGAAACTGGAAATATTTTTCAAGGGCCTTGAGAACTGTGGTTAAAATACCCATCACAGAATAATAATTTATCAATACTGTACATTTGCAAAATGCCTGGACATTTTATTGCCTTTACTTAAAATTGCATATTTTATACCCAGTTTTGCAAAACTTTAAATATAATTATTATCAATGAATAGAAAATGCATTGAAAACGTTTTTGTTCAGACGTCAGTGTAGTGAAGTGTTGAGGTTCCGGAGCAAACCTCTGCACACAATTGTAAATGATCTGTATTAAATCAAGTACAATTTAAAGAAAAAGAAAGATATCTGGGCAAAGGTTATTGATGCATTTTTTTTTTAGCTTTTCTGTAGAGATTAGAGTTTAGTAACTTTCACTTCAAAGTTACTTTGGGTTACTCATAAATCCTCATCTCCAACATTCCACTCTCCTTCTCCATCTGCATCCCAGGACAGTCATCACGAGAATGAATGCAGCTAATGTCAAAGTGATGTCTCGTGACCTCTGTGCAATAAGACTTCCGCCTAAAAGCTGAGCTGGCTACCTAGGTTTGGACAAGTTGAGTGATTGAAAAACACAAATGAATGAAGGAACGTTTTGAATGGTGGATGAATCATGGCTGCTTCAAAGATTTCTTCACATGTTCTAATATCCTGTGAAAACCCACTAGAGGAATAAAGCAGTGTACAGCAGTTATAACACCTTGAACTATCTAATAGGTTGCAGCAGACAAGTTCAAACACTCCAGTAATTCAACTGTTACAGTGCATTTACAGAGGGTTGGCAAGAGACAGAAAGGAGAGAGTTTTAGAGAGAGAAAGAGCAATATCTTTACCGGAATCTGTAGACAAAGAAGCGATGTGCTAACCTAAAGCCTCAGAACCATTATCCCCATGGCAAATGTAGAATCCTACTGAACTCAACATCCTATTGAAAGTAAATAGTGTGTCTGGCTGAATGGAACCAGTAGTGAATGGTAGAGAAAGTATAGAGACAGTCTCATTCTGTCTTTGAGAATAGTCAAACCCCACCCATCTGACACTAGACTAGAGCAAATACTATGTTTCCCATACACAGATTTAACCTAATCCCAGACCAAAGAGGACATCAAAGGACATCTAGATCTATGTTGGAATGGAACTATATATATTATACAGTAAACTCTAAAATCATTCACTCTGGTACTTGCTAAACTTTGTCTTATCTGTCCACACTTTTCAGTTCTCTAATTGTGTTGGTAACCGGTTTACAAAAGCAATAAGGCTTCTCAGGGGTTTGTGATATACCACAGCTAAGAACTATTTTTGAGACAAACTAGCGTTTTAGCACCTTGCAGCCGAGACTCTGTAGTTCTGCTGGTGATGTTAGCAGCTGACATGTCCACTCATAACTCCCAGAGAGTGCTCCTGATCTGTCAGACAGTTGTTTTTTCTTCTTCATCATCTTAAGCATTCTTTGGTCATCTGCTTTGGATATCTTCCTTTGACTACGAAGTGTTTTACCATTGCTGAACAAACCAGTGCTTTCTTCTTCTTAATGTACCAAACAGTTGATTTTGGCACACCTAATCTTTGGGCTGTGTCTCTGAGTGATTTATTTTGATTTATCAGCCACATAATTGCTCCCTTGTCTTGCATTGACACTTCTTTGGTTCTCATGTCGTCAGACACCAGCTTGACCTTTTATAAGGGTGTCATGTCAGACATAACAGTAACCATGTTGTCCAAAATGCTCCACTTTTGACTCATCTTTCCATGGAACATTTTTCCTGGAGTCTTGACAGGTCTTGACAGGTCCTTTCAGGTGCATTCTGAAAAACCTCAGAAAGACAGGTCTGGTTGTGTGTTTTTATTATATGTACTTAATATTACCAAGTACATTAACTGAGAACACATTCTAATTTACAGCATCTTCTTAAAATATCGACTAAAATTGAATTAACCGCATATCAAAGGTCTAGTATTGTGGTGATAGCATGATGTTTTAGGGATGCTTATACAACTATTTATCTGGAAAGTTTGAAGCAGGAGACAAGTTCCCTGAAATAATAATGCAGTTGTAGTCAGCAGATGCTTTAATAAAGAAAGATGGAGTGGGGAAAAACATGAGACAGAGGAATAAAGAGAGAGAGATTAAGAGAGGGAATAACAAATAAAGGATGGTCAGTTGGACAGTTGGTCATCAATAGCTCTTAAGCGATTGAGTGTGGCTACTGCAGTAGGATCTGTCACTTAATGCTTTTCTATGGATCCTAAAGGAAAGCTCGTAATTCACTCCCAAATCAATAGGACATGTCAAGGGACATGTTCCTCTCATGTAATGTCCATATGCATTTTTAATGGGCTTAATGCATTACTCTCCAGACATCAATAATATAGTCACACTAATGCTCTATATCAAATACTCCTCATCAAATATCTAACAGTGTTTGGTCAGCGGCAGTTCTGTGGGAAAATTTAAAATACTTTGAGGAAGGAAATGTATGAAGTTCAGTAAAATAACTTAGAGAATAGAAGAACAGAGTGACTTTAATGTAATGTTCAGAGAAAAATACTATACATGGAAAGAGAGTTCATCAGTCGTGCTGACACATACAGCAAGCAACGTAATTGTTCATGAAAGGTTGAATTAATTTGATTGGGATTTCAATCAGCGAGTCAAACCAAAACTAAACAGCCAGGAAATGACAGAAACAGATCTTTCTGCTGAAACTTGTTGGTTTTCTGCCTGTGAAATGAAGTGGTGCGTTTCATCTCTACGTTTCAATTATTTCACACCCCTCCCCTTCCCAGACACACACACGCAGGCACACCCGTAAATGCACATGGACACACACACACACACACACACACACACACACATACATGCTCGCACACGCACACATCAGCCACATATTGATGGCATTATTATGAGCGGAACATGTCCGATCGGGCCCACTGTGGCAAAGAACCAGGTCTGACAGAGACTCATCAATCATACACACTCACTCACACACACACACACACACATGCACACGCACACATATACACACACACACACACTCACACACTCCTGGGAGACAGTTCTGGGGCTGCTAGCTGCTGGGTCGCAGGTGTGGAGACTGGGGGAGAAAGTGGGAATTATTGCCTCTCTTCGTCTCTTTCCTCTTTAAAGAGAAACAGACCCCCTTTCTGCAAACCTCCCCTGCCTTCCACCCCCCCCCCGTGTTTCCATCAACATTTCTTTCTGCCAATTTAAAGAACACACTTCCCCATCAAACGCTTATACACACACACGCACACGAGCACAGATAATTTTAGGTCCGCACACACACATATTCACAACATCACCACTCCTCCAGTCTCTCATTAGATCAAGAAGAGACATTATCACTGCAGAGACATGTATAAAGTATAGCTCCAAATGTATTTGCTGAATTTTCCAATTGCTGTATTGTGCTTTGGAACCCCCCCCCCCCACACACACACACACACACATTGACATAACATTTATACAGATGCATTCTGATGCCAAACACACATACACACTGCTGCTAGTTTATTATCACTTCCCTACTACTAGAAACTATTTTAGTTTGTATTGGTATACAGCCCTGTTGTTGTTATTGTAATCGCTATAAGATTTATTTCCTTCTGTTTGCATTTTTAAAAAAGGTCTGTGAGTGAACATTTCACTGTTAGTTTACCCCTGTGGTTAACGAAGCATGGTGACCAATACATTTTACATGATTTTGATTTGATTGCCTTTGTCTTACCACTCAATCTTTCTCAATTTCTCTCTTGATCTATCTCTGTTTTCTGCTCTCTGTTTAATCAGATTGCTCCAAAATAAGTACAAACACTTATACACATTCACTGTTGTTTCTCCTTGTGGGGACCTGAGACTTAACCCTAGGTTTCTTATTTCCTAACCCTAACCTTACCCTCAATACCTTACTTTTAAGACATTAACCTAACATAGCCCTAACGCCCAAACTTAACCGGTAATGCATAAATCTCCACCCAAAATAATCCCCCCCACACACACATGCACACACACCTGGAAAAAACTAAAAGTCAGGACTGTTGATGACCCCTACCAATCAGTAGACCTCAACACCGGAAGGGGAACGTGACTAAGTGTGTGTGTGTGTGTGTGTGTGTACGTCTGTGTGTATATGCCCATTTACTATACTACAATTTGTGTTTCATATTTTTTTGTGACATGGTTGTTTGTTTCACCAACTATAACTCCTTTTCACACACAACATCTAACCCTTGGTCTTGTTTTTTGTTTCTCCAAAGCTTTTTTGCTTGAGTAACAGATATACCAATAATTTACAAATAGCGGACCCAAATCAGCTGATATCAAGTGAATTTCAAGAGTAACCCATACCCTGGTTTAAAAAAACATGGCCTTCCATTTCATGTCTGCTGAACACGACCCAGTTCTCTTAGGTCAGACACAGTTCTGTTGGAAGCTCTTTCTTTGCAGCAGTGCATTTCACTTTGGAGTACAGTTGTTGCTGCGGCAACTCGTTTTACCACACGCAAGCTGACATCACTCAGACAGCAGTGGAACACGGAGCACGAGGTGGGTAATGAATATTCATGAAGGAAGACCAGGGAGTCGAACAGACACACACCCACACACGCACAAACACACACACTCACTGAAGGGCAGGGACTCGTAGCAACCCAGAGAGCACATGCTCATCTCACGCTTCACTGATCATATTTTCTTCGCATAGAGCGTGTTCAAAGACTCCTCACACACAAGCACATACGCACACAAATACACACACACGCACGCACACACATGCACACACACACTTTACATACTGCATTTTAACCTACAAATGATATTAATTACACAAGGGATTTGCACATTTTATGACCCAGATATCTGGACACCTATGGAATTACATACCTCCTCCCTCTGCGTGCAGAAAGGCTGTGCATAACCTCTGACACAGAGCAGTACCTCGTGGGCTGCTATACCCAACACTGAGGAAGGCCTGCAATCTGAAGACAGCATACTATCAGCCCCCAGAGAACGGCCAAGTCTCCTAATTATCAACATTTCAACCGTGCACCGATAACGATCAAATGAACAGCCCACTTCCAATCCAAGCACCTTCCTCCAGCCTCTCGGCAGAACAACGACGTCACACAGACAGGCGTTATTCAGGACTGACACACGGACGCACAGTCCCAGCAGGAGTCCAACCGAGGGCTCCTTTTGTTTAAAAACCTACAGCAGTCTCACATGCCACAATGATCCTAGAAACCGGGTCCGTGTCAACTGTTTCCCAATGTTGTATATTGCAATACTTTTGACAGGGCCCGTAGGGTCTAGTTTATTTGTTGTGCACTCAATAGGAAAAATTGCACCATTTGGGACAAGGCCCGAAACAACACAACGCAAACTATCTTAAAGAGTTCTCTTAGGACGCACGGATAGACAGATAGACTGATTGAAAGAGCTGACATGCAGCCAAATACAGTCTTAGGAGATTGATCATTGGCACAGACACAGAAGCAAAACATATTATTTCGCTGATCGTCATTACTTCAGTGACGTCTCATTTTTAATACTCACACAGCTGTATTTTGCAACAGTTGGGGAATTTGAGTTCTTAAATAAAGGAAGAATTGTCAAAAAGCTCCCATGTCAACATCTCCACCCCCCTAGTTCAAACCTCTGCTCTGCCCAGGATCTCTGCGACCTCAGCCTGAACTTTCTCAATGTTACTGCTCAGTTTTGAAGAGGACTTAAATGCCAATAAATCCATTTTTATTTTGCATGTGTTTATCTATGCACCTAGCGTGGGAAAAGTCATAAAAAATATAATAAGGGTTACTATGCTCATCGTGAATAACAATTAGGCCTGACTTTTTTTTATCACCATTCCTGGTATTTTTTCAGTCACTGCTGCTTGTTTCCTAAAGCAGATGGAAAATCCCCCCACCAACCTCTAACAACCCTAACCACCTTTCTTAATGAAGCTGGCTGCCGTCCTGGCCTGGGTTGGCCTGGGTTGGCCTGGGTTAATAGAACCCCTTAATGATTCACACTTTGGAGGTCATTACGCTGGGGGAATGCCATGGGGCACTGCTGAGAGCTGAGGGCTCTGTGTGTATGTGTGTGTGTGTGTGTGGGTGTGTGTGTGTGTGTGTGTGTGTGTGCGTGCATACATGCATCCATGCATGTGTGTGTGTGTCCTGGGTCGGGGGCTCGGTCTGTGTGCGAGCATTCATGCGTGTGTCTGAATGTGTGTAAACATACATCCATACAAGTGAGTGTTTGTGTGTGCATGTGTGTGTGTGTGTGTGTACGCCTGGAGGGCAGCACCTGTTACTACCTGGTCTTGAAAGTGAAACATGGAGATACATACCATATGGACAGTCATGTAGCCAGACGGACACTATGCCTCTTCACAGAATCAGGCTAATTCTCTCCATCTAACAGGAGTTCAGTGTGATTCTAAACATCCAGCTGTACAGCAATAATAGACGACACACTCGCACCTACAGAGAACGCCTGAATCTGCCTTGTGGAGGTGCCTGGTGTTTCACCTGTCTGTTCAGCTGGTCACGTCTTTCAGGGAAACAGCCTGTCAATTACCATTTACAGCAGCCTGGCTCAAATGGCAAGTTATTCCCTATACACTGCACTCCCGGGGTGAACAGTAGTGCACTATGTAGGGAATAAGGTGCCATTTGGGACGCCATCCTTCACCCAGTGTTACAATTTAGCAGCTCTCATGTATTTCAGATGATCATGAATAGCCTCTAACTGCCTCTATTTGGGCTGATGAGCCAATTTGGAGAGACATTTTAAAAACCAACAGATGTCCTTGCTTTTTATCTTCTGCACCGTGGAAATGCTCTTCAAGGGTAGACACGCGCGCAAACGCACACACACACAAACACACACGCACGTACGTGCCAGGGTTATTGGATTGTAATGGAGCTGGCTGTGTCTTTCCTCTGTGTATTGATTAAATCAGCAGGCGTATCATGTTCAAGCTCATATCATCTGCTGACACACACACACATACACACACACACATATACACACACACACACACACACACACACACATACACACACAACTCCAGGAAAAGGAGTGATCCATCACCATTTAGCTAAATACAGCCGCTAGTCTAAACAGCCAATCATTAGGGTGGTTATAGGATGACACTTTGACCTTGGGGGTGACAGGTCAATGACATCATTATCATGGAGACAGAGAGTGTACCAGAGCGCAACTAATAGTTGTCAGACTACGCTAATAAGAATTATTATAATAGATGTTTCTAAATACTAACATCACTCACAAATAATCGGTCGGTAAATGCAGTAAAATACCCCCTGAAGTAGTCAGAATAATATCCTAATAAATATTGTTAGCTATACACAATGGTGACACCACATACAAATAGAATTTTAATTGAGATATTTGAGACTCCCTCTCAAGACATTCAGCCCCAATAAAGTAGTAGTAAGGCAGACGGACAAAGGTCGGGAAAACTTTATTTGAAGTGGAGCATTAAAATATGTTATGACATGGTCAGAATGTCAAAGCATGTCTCAACTCAGGGGTGTCAGAGTAATTTTACCCCTGGGGCCACATTAGGCCTTCGTTGAGGTCCAGGGGGTTGCACTGAAAATATCTTGCCTTCAAAGTTTTTTTTGAAATAGTCTTCTTTTAATCGTTTGGGGAATTCTCAATTCTCCGACTGTCTGGCTTTTATTTCAGTGATTATTAGTGAGCTGGGAACAGTGAAAAAAATGAAAGTAGGCCTTTTATCCTCTCCCCTCAGTCTCTATTTGTTGTCTGTCATTTTAAAATGAGTTGTCCCAATATTTAAACTATTATTTATTTTTGCATTACTCAAACCACACAGCGGCTGAACTGGACCTCGTCAGGGACTGTATGTTTGACACCGCTGCCCTGTCTGCAGCCACAACTTGCCATAACCTGTGATAGTATTGTCACCGGGTGTTGGAGCAGGGGGGACAAGGGGAACATGTGCCCCCAAATAAGTCCCCCCCCACACAAGAAACTTCTCGTCATATCCGAGCATTCTTTGTTCACACTGCCCTTTCAACCAGGAAGTTTTGTAAGTCACTGCATGCGAGGGACCCCATTATATGAGGACCCCATCTATCAACCTCAGGTCATTCTGCAGGTGCCCGAGCTGCCTAAGAAAAAGGCTAGGGCGCGATGAGACTAGGAAATCCCCTGCTGACGATGCCCCCCCCCCACCCCCCCCCCCCCCCCCCCCCCCCCCCCC
>JACXGI010018495.1:0-13392 GCA_016801175.1 Esox masquinongy | reverse complement strand
TGTGTGTGTGTGAGTGTGTGTGTGTGAGTGTGTGTATCTGTGTGAGTGTGTGTGTGTGTCTGTGTGTGTGTGTCTGTGTGTGTATGTGTGTGAGTGTGTGTGTACATACTTGGCTCTCAGCACCGGGTCCACGCCAACTGTTGGTTCATCTAGAATCAGTAACTGGGGGTTTTGAAGTAAAGCCGCTCCCAGAGACACTCTTCGTTTCTGTCCTCCACTGTAAAACCACACACACACACAGTGTTTTTCTTGAGCAGTTTTTTTTTCGTTTTAACTGGCTGTTATTGTTTAACGTGCATAAGCCTTACTGGAATACCTCTCAGTTTTGTGCGTTTGTATGTGTGTGTGTGTTTGTATTTGTGTGTGTGTGAGTGTGTGCACGTGAGCTCATGGCCAGGATTTAGTAGATGGACTGGCAAGGCAACAGCAAAAAGAAACCCTGCAAGACAAACTTGCCCGACAACAGACACTGAGACTGACAGAACAGACACTGAGACTGACAGAACAGCACACGCCCAGAAGATGACAGATGCTGGGGGGGTGCATAGTTCATTTGAAGTAACAAAAAAAACACATGCTACAAATTGATCCATTTGGATTATGTACAAATGTGTCACATACATTACCAATAATGCATTGTTTCACTGAACTAATAGAAAATAGAGTCATAGAGAGAATCAGAGAGTCATAGAGGGAGTCACAGAGAGAGTCATAGAGAGAGACAGGTGGGGTCAGGTGGTGTCGTGTGCTCACCATCTCTAGCATTATTTCCACTATGAGAAACAGCAAAGAAAATTGTTCCTGTCGCTCAGGAGTCCTGTGACCCCGGACTCAGATCTTTGAGAGACCCCGGACCCAGACCTTTGAGAGACCCCGGACTCAGATCTTTGAGAGACCCCGGACTCAGATCTTTGAGAGACCCCGGACCCAGATCTTTGAGAGACCCTGGACTCAGATCTTTGAGAGACCCCGGACTCTGAGGTAAGTGTTGGTTTCAGAAAGCGTCTCAGTTGGACCACTATTTCCTGATGAAAAGCAGTGGCCTGTTTGGAGACGGGAGCGCCAATGGGACAGCCTCGGGGAACACTGGGTTCTGTGTGAGGTGGATTGGGGGATGCCAAGAGTTGTCCGCTGCGCCAGGGTTTTCCCAGTGTCAGGGGTTTACTACACTACCGTGAAATAATTGGCTAGCTGACACAGATTTCTGTGGAGGAATCACTAATGCTCAGTTTTTTTGGGCCCAGATTCTGGACCCGGGGACAGGGAAAGATGCTTGGTTCTGTTCTGAGTCTGACAGCGATGTAGTGTAAGAAGCAAACATTCTTTAAAGCGTCTAATTCATGTGTGCCAATTGTGGCTGTATTCTTTCAAAAAAGTGAAATATTGTAAATCCAACAGGAACACAACTGCGATAATGGTTACATAAAAGTAAAGAACGTGACAAGATATTTTAGCACTGACGTCTTGAAAATGCCTGTAGCAAAACTACTACTGAGCCGGTTTCCAACCGGGCAGAATGAAATCCTGACATTTTTAACTGACAGAAGTCTGTGACATAACAACCACAGGAGGCTAATAATACTGTCTGGAATGGAGTCAATGGAATGGAATCAAATGTGTGGAAACGGTGTGTTTTATACCATTCAGTTACACCATTCAAATCTACCATTCGGTTAAATCATTCATTTACACCATTCAGATCTACCATTCAGTTACACCATTCAAATCTACCATTCAGTTAAATCATTCATTCATACCATTGAGATCTACCCTTCAGTTACACCATTCAATTAAATCATTCATTTATACCATTCAGATCTACCATTCAGTTACACCATTCAAATCTACCATTCAGTTAAATCATTCATTTATTCCATTCAGACCTACCATTCAGTTATACCATTCAGTTACACCATACAGATCTACCATTCAATTACACCATACAGATTCACCATTCAGTTATACCATTCAGTTACACCATTCAAATAAACCATTCAGTTACACCATTCAGATCTACCATTCAGTTACAACATTCAAATCTACCATTCAGTTACACCATTCAGATCTACAATTCAGTTATACCATTCAGTTACACCATTCAAATCTACCATTCAGTTACACTATTCGGTTATACTATTCAGTTATACCATTCAGCAACACTATTTGGTTATACCATTACAGCTGTCTAACAGAGCCCATCCTCCCCTAATAACGGCGACACCAGCCTCCTGTGACACCTAACATGAAAATCATACTCAGATAGAAACTGTTTTCATCTTTTTCTATCTGACAGAACAGCACACACCCAGAAGATTTTCTAGTCTGCTCTGACCAAAACCTACAGCTCTTGTGAGTGTCAAATGAGACCCTATGTAGTGCACTATGCTGACAGTGTAGTGGATACAGTGCCCCCTTTGTAGTGCACAACGTTATAGTGTACAGTTAATACAGACATTTGGGACTCGGAAACAACGCTAGAATAATGGACCAATGCCCAGTTGGGGGTCTAGAGCCCCTGTATTCACCCAGGAGGGGTGAATACATGTTTTAGGAGCTGGTTCATCCAGAAGGAACCTAAAATACATTAACCAGGTCCTGAAATAGATTAATCTGGTCCTGAAATAGATTAACCAGGTCCTGAAATAGATTAATCTGTCATGAAATAGATTAACTAGGTCCTGAAATAGATTAACCATGTCCTGAAATAGATTAACTATGTCCTGAAATAGATTAATCAGGTCCTGAAATAGATTAACTAGGTCCTGAAATACATAACCATGTCCTGAAATACATGAGCCAACTGAAATGCAAAACACAACCACTAATACAATTACACACTCCAAACAGAAATACTCCTCCCAATAACGCTAAACAAAACCACTAATATGATGACATACCACCAATTCAATACAATGCCCATTCCCCAAATATGAACGCCCTCCCCCTCTAGCACAAAAACATAACCACTAATAATGATGACTCACGCCCAATACAAATAACCCCCCAATAACGAATAACGTAACCACTAAAATGATGACACACTCCCAACACAAAACACCTTCCCCAAATAAGAACGCACTCCCGTCAAATACGAAACAACATTAAGTCAAAATGGAAAGGGCACACAGCAAAAATGGAGCAACAAAGAGCAGAAAGGGGAAGAACTAAGGGAAGACACAGAGGACGAGGAAGGATTCAATCTGACCACGAGGCGGCAAAGGAAAACTTCTGCTAACTTTTTTGAAAGGAACTATTTCACTCACTGCAAATAACTGTAGATATTTTTTCGTATAAACCTGGAATCACTGGACCGTTACTTTAACCAGGTGTGTTAGGAGAGATTGGGTGTCGTGAATCAAGCCCCACCCAACCACTGTTGCCCAGCCCAGCTTCAGAGTGTTGGGTCCGGTTGTGTCACCTGAGATTGCGGACCAGTTTGGTCTTCTGAGGTAGATCAAGGAAGTCGACCAGGAAGTCCATGCGTGCTTGGGTGTCCTTGGATGACAGGCCGTGGATCCGGCCGAAGAAAGTCAGGGTGTCACTGATGGTGAACTCGTTGTACAAGGCCAAGTCCTGGTGGAGAGCACAGAGTTATGTTCACAGGTATTTATAGGTGGAGAGCAGTGTTGTGTTCACAGGTATTTATAGGTGGAGAGCACAGTGTTGTGTTCACAGGTATTTATAGGTGGAGAGCACAGTGTTATATACACAGGTATTTATAGGTGGAGAGCACAGTGTTGTGTTCACAGGTATTTATAGGTGGAGAGCACAGTGTTATATACACAGGTATTTATAGGTGGAGAGCATAGTGTTGTGTTCACAGGTATTTATAGGTGGAGAGCACAGTGTTGTGTTCACAGGTATTTATAGGTGGAGAGCACAGTGTTGTGTTCACTGGTATTTATAGGTGGAGAGCATAGTGTTGTGTTCACAGGTATTTATAGGTGGAGAGCACAGTGTTATGTTCACAGGTATTTATAGGTGGAGAGCACAGTGTTGTGTTCACAGGTATTTATAGGTGGAGAGCACAGTGTTATGTTCACAGGTATTTATAGGTGGAGAGCACAGTGTTATGTTCACAGGTATTCATAGGTGGAGAGCACAGTGTTATGTTCACAGGTATTTATAGTTGCTGTACACCCCGACACACCTAAACAGTGGCTAGGCTTTAGGAGTCGATGTATGAGGTGAACAGTGTGTCGGTGTGTGTGTATGTATGTGTATGTATGTGTGTGTGTGTCCAAAAGGTCAAACGTGAACACGTGTGCGCGTCCCGTGTTATTATTAGCATTAGGAAACCCGGCGCTGCAGACACACTAAGCCCCCTGACAGGTGTAGAGTCACATTGACTACAACCTATCACAGCAGGCCTAACAGAAGTGCCTGAGCGGGGTCTCCACATACGACTCCCGGCTGGCTTGAGGACGCCTCCCTAAATGCCGGATGTTTCCGGTTTCTTCCGACCCCCATGGAGGGTGAATCACACGTTCCTTCCCAGAGGTCACGCAGGACGACAGAAGCTGCGTCCACAATATCGCCCCATTTCCGACGTAGTGCACTACTTTAGACTCGGATCCTGCCCTATGCCGTGCGCTCCACACAATAAGGGTGCCATTTAGGGCGTACCCACGGTAACTAGAAGAGATATGGGTTTCCATGTCGACCCGAACAGCCGGGCAGCGTCTCAGTCCCCCGACACAATGGCAACATGCCAGGAGCCACTGTGAGGTGAGCTGACCTGTGAGACGGTGAATGTACAGTCCTCAACAGGAGGTTCCACTGGGTCCGCAAGCTAAGGCAGGACATGTAGCCTTCACCTGGGGCGGTGAGCAGATCCAGTACCTGTAAGGAAGATGTTTACCTGCGGCATGTACCCCACCATCTTCCCAGGGACCTCGTGTCCAGGAAACGCGGGCGGCTTCCCCAACACGCTGATGTGACCCCGGCAGATCTTCAGCGTTCCCACAATGCATTTCAGCAGCGTGGTTTTGCCACACCCACTTGGACCCAGCAGGCCGTAGCTGCGAGGTAAGAGAGAATAACAAAAAACACTGAGCGTGAGCTCCCAGCACTGCTAATGTTCATACTGCTAGAAGCAACTGGCATGAAACCTACAACAGTATCAGGTACTTCATAGATGAACATTGGGTTCTAGGTGTGAACACTGGGTTCTAGGTGCATGCATCTCAAGACGTAACGTTGCCATGTGTGAATGGAACGGGACTAGCCGCTGTTCAATATCAATGCAAGCACTTACAGTTAGGTCTGGGAAATAATAGGACCCTGACGCAAGTTTAAATATTGTGACATTTTACCAAAATATATTCAAGTTACAGTTAAATAATGTGGGCTTAAAATGCAGTCTCTCAGCTTTCATTTGAGGGTTTTCACATCCAAATTGGAGGAATGGTTTAGAAATGACAGCTCTTTAATATGTAGCCCCTTCTTTATCAAGGGACCAATCTACTCAGATTCAGCCAAATTCAGTGAAGTTGATTGAACGGCACTTCACTTTCCAGATGGAGCAATGACCTAAAACACACTGCAAAAGCAGTAAGGCAAAGAAGTGGAATCTGCAATGGCAGAATATTCCACTTCACCTGAATATTCCACAATCACCTGATCTCAACCCGATCGAGCATGCATTTCACTTGCTGAAGACAAAACTTAAAGCAGAAAGACCCATGAACAAGCAACAATTGAAGACAGCTGCAGTAAAGGCTTGGCAAAGCATCACAAAGGAGGAATCCCAGCATGTCCATGTGTTCCAGACTTCAAGCAGTCAATACCTGCAAAGGATTCTTGACAAAGTATTAAAAATGACCATTTTAGTTAGGATTGTGTTCATTTGTCCAATTACATTTGAGCCCCTGAAATAAGGCACTGTGTATGAAAATGGTTGCAATTCCTAAACGTTTCATGCAATATTTTTGTTCAACCCCTTGAATTAAAGCTGAAAGTCTGCACTTCAACTGCATCTCATTGTTTCATTTCAAATCCATTTAGGTGGCATACAGAGCCAAAATTACGAAAACTGTGTCAGTATCCAAATATTTCTGGACCTAACAGTATCATGGGAAGCAGGCTGTGTCCTCTCCTGTTACCTCTCTGGTATTGTAAACTCACAGATGGAAGATAACTGGATCTACCAGAATAAGAGGCCCAGATAAAGAGACCAACAAAAGATAAGGAGACCAACAAAAGATAAGGAGACCAACAAAACCAAACCAACTGTATTTACGGAAGGTAGATATCCATCAAAGAATAACAGAATATATTTACTGCAGGCAGAATTCAATCACAGAATAACAGAATATATTTATTGCAGGTAGAATTAAATCACAGAATAACAGAAAATATTTATTGCCAGTAGAATTCAATCATAGAATAACTGCACTGTGTGTGCCGTCCTTTCCCTTTTCAGGACCAAAATGAATCAAAATCTCCTAACATCACAAGAAAACATTAAACATGGTGTAAAGTCAGCGAGTCCTGACTTTTTAAGGGTCACGTTTAGTATTAAGGAAAAAAAAAGGAATGCGAAAGGGAATGTTTAGGGTCCCCACGAAGACATACAAAGTGTTTGTGTTGCCTGACTCCTGAATCATATCATCCTGATTAAAATATGGACCGCAATATCACCGACTAAATTGTAGATAGTTAACGTGTTCAAGTGGCTGTTGGCCAGAAAGAACATTGTGCCTACAGGCAATAAAGATGTTCAGATGTGAGACAATGATCACTGGAACTCCACAACGTCACGAGAATTTCAGATTAGAATGTCACTGAAACATTCTGAAGGTGGAGTGCTTGTTTGGAATGCGCTGGTTAAAACGTTCAGAGAACCTTTTGTTGCTACGTTATCTCCCGTCTGGGATATGTGAAGCTAGGCACGGTTGTGGATGAATGTGATAAAAGGGACTTCAGAGGAGAGGGAGAAAGAAGACAGAGATGAAGGGAAGGTGGATGGACAAATACAGATAGATAAAGGGAGAGAAAGAGGAGGGGTGGGAAACATACGGAGAAACAGACAGAAACAGAGATCAGAACAAAAAAGAAACAGACAGAAAGACACAGAAAGAGAGAGTGAAAGTGAGATGAAGAGCGAGAGAGAGGGAGAGGTAGAGTTAAAGAGAGATAAGATGGAGAGTGACAGAGATGGAGAGGATGAGTGAGAGAGAGCGAGAATGAGAGAGATGGAGAGTAAAAGAAACGGGAAAGCGATAAGATGTGTCAACAACAACCAGCAGATCGTGCTTAATGGTTGACTGGGCACAATAAAAAAACAAGCTGCTTAATTAAACTGTAGAACTTTTCAGTACACAATCATACCAAAAATGTAATGCTAAAAAGCAAACATGATCTATCAAAAAGACATTAAGCTATGGGAATATTGTTTCCCTTCTGAACTCTACAACATCCCCAAAATAAATCAGCTGGTGACCCTACCCTGGCAAAAATAACAGCATCTGGTAAGTGGAAGCAACTTACCTTCGTCCTCCTCAAACCACAAACGCACACTGCTTTCAAACTGAAAAAAGGGCCGTTTTTCATGCCCCTAGTTGGTCTTTAAATATTAAATAAACCAGATATTTATTTTAAGGATGGTTTTCTTCCCCTTCTAAATATAACTTCCTTCCTGTCCAACTCAATCTCTCCTCTTCCTCATCTCTGTTCCTCCTTTCATGTTCATCTCAAGCTTTCAGTGGGATCAAACCCGGGTCCCTTAGTAATGGAATCTGTGTGAGAAAAGCCACTGGGTGAGAATGGGGCTCTCTGCTTAATACAACCTGATGTGTCTGAGGAGCTACCGCAACTGACAAAGCCACACATATAGGCTAGATACACTGAAAAAACATTCATTTACACAGAGGCCAAAACATTTGCAGAAGAGTGAAGCCGTTTCTTACAACTTCATAGTTCAACCGAGCAGCCTGAAATGCAGAACCAAGCAGGTTTTACGGTCAGTGTGGTTCACTCACATATGTCCCTGGGGCACGGTCAAGTTGAGATTGCTCAGGACTTTCAGTTTCCCGTACGACCGACAAACATCCCGACACTGGATCGCCGAGGCCTCCACTTCCCGGGAGCCGGGGGGGGCTTCCAGGTCAGCCTTCATCGTTCCCTCTGCTAACTGGGACAAACAAAAACAAACAAACGTTAAACATGTTTTGCCGCGGTCAAAGGCACTAGATTGGGAATATCGATCTGCTCATTATCAAACGTAACCCACGACCCGGTCCAATCGCAAAAGCTCCCAAAAGATTCAGGAGGATTGAGGATTGCGGCAGTTTGTCCTCATGGGCACCCGGGCCAAACCATTTTGCTTGTTCCCAGACGGCTCTTCCGACCAGGAAGACATATGAGTCAATGCGAGTGAGGTCACATTTGCTCACCTGACGACCTCGGTTAGATTTGTTGGAGCCTGAACACCCTAGGCGCACTGAGACCAGTAAATCCCTGCTGACGATGCCGCCCCCCTCCACGGGAGATGCTAGCCAGCCGCTCGTTAGCTTGCGGCACAGCTAATACACCATCTTGGAGGCCCATGTTCCAGATTTACTGCAGAGAAACTCCTAATTTTCCTGAAAATCTAGTTAAAATATGCATTTAATCAGGAGGAAATAAGCAGGAACTCGTCCAACCAGGCAAATTTGTCAGAAAGCTAAGGTGAATTTATCAATCCTGCATCTTCTGTGATCCCAAACTGAAAGAAATTTTTTCAACAACAGCTGTGATTAATCTGTGCGTGAGCTGTGCTCAGCAACCCTGGGTTCAAATTCTCTACGGATTAATAGAACATTCCCAAAACTGTAAACCCTGCCCACATCTCGGCAGGCTAAATAACATGCTGCTGAGGACCACACGAGGAGGATGTCAGACTAGGTTGTCTCATCGCACTCTGGCAACTCCACGTGATGGTGGGCACCCGCGAGCTCAGTCGTGGTTGTTTCGGCAGGAAACACACTTGACTAGTGTGTGCCAATTAAAACTTCCAGGCGTGGCCGGGGAAGATGTTTTGAGCAGGGCATTCTGGTAAAGGTTGATCGTGCGGCGGAATTGAACAGTTATCTAACGCATTGGAGACACGTGTAAATCACAATATTGGGAATAATGAAAATGTTAACAAAAATCTGACCAAAAATAGTGTATTTCAAACATTTCTATCATAACCTAAACCTAGGTCTGATGGTGAGTTTTGCCTTGGCCCCTTCAGGAACCAATGAGCCTAACATTAACATCTAGTGACCCTGACTGAGGGACCGTCCCAAAGAGCACCCTACTCTCTCTGCATAGTGCACTACTGTAGTTTCACGTCGTGCATATAGGGAATGGGATGCCATTTAAGAGGCACCCTGGGCATAAAAATCTTTAATCCTGCCTCCTTTTCCCAACTTCCCTCGTTTGATTCTGTCTTTCCTCGTACTAACTTCCCTTGTTTCATTCTTTCTACATATTGGCATTCCCTTTCTCCCTTAATCCAGAATCTTTCATTCCACCATTGTAAGATTAGAGTGAAATGGCTGTGTAAGCTGACTCATTTGATGAAGCTCACTTCTGACAACGCCACATGGTAGCACAAACACAAAAAGGGACTATTGTTGTAACCCAGTAGTAGGGCATTGTGTCACTGTTATAACATTGTAATACTGTACCCAACATTTTTCCAATTGTAATATCAGTGTAATATGCACTAAAAAACAATTCTTAATGGTTTTTACGGCTGTTCCTGTGTAGGGGAACAGCTGTAAAACCTGGAACACAATATGGATTTTTGTGTTCCAGGTAGAACCCTTTTAGGTACAGGTGGAACCATTCAGGCTCCAGTTAAATATTACACAGACAGACCGCCTTTATTAGGTGACAAAAAACAATACTGTTTTAAGGCCAAATTCTTTATTTTTGTAAATCAAATTGCTGATTGCAAACATTACCTGAAACACTATCTGAAAAACTATGACTCCAGGCCCAGTTTAAAGAAGCTTCGTAAAAAGGACTGACCAAACAGAATTTGAGTAATGTAACATGACGTCCCAGTACTTTGAAAACCAATTCACATCAACAAAAAACAAGTTGAAAGAGGCAGGACACTTCACACAATTGAAAAGTGACATTCCTTTTTCGGCCGGGGAAAACCCAAATCACTTCAGAGCGCTCGCACAAAGTTAGGAGAGAGCATGCCAGTCTATGGAGAAACGTGCGTTTAAAAAATGGTAGATTGTTTGCTTGTCAACATGAATCAGCTATGTAGCTACCTAGCTTAACATTCACATTATTCTCACACAGGCTAGCTAGTCGTTCATACAACTGCAGACAGATAAATGTGTCCACTTTAAATGTGAAGTTTTTTCTCCCGTTGTTTTATATATTAAGCCGCAGCACCAAAATAGCTAGCCATGTGCAATTACACGTGCACATATGAACTATGAACCTTAGATACATTATTCATTTTGAGAAAACTATTAAGTAAAATATTTAAAAGCTTAAGCTCAGTTAGTGTTTTTATAACAAGTGAATGCCTTACTTTACTAGGCAGGGAAGAGTAAGAGCCTTGATAGATAGGATGAGGGACAGAATGGAACAGAGGAAGGAGGAAAGCAGTGATTGAGAAGAGGACATTGGGAGGGAGGAGAGATGGATCACCATCAATCTGGATTCGACCAAGTTTCAGTCTGGACTACTGGATAGTTTAATATTGTTATCTGTAATTGGTATTACCCCATCCAACAGTAGTAATAGTGGCATTTGTCAAATTGGGTTCATAAGACGACCTAGGTAACTTTTCCTACTCTTAGACAGCAGGTTTTAGCCAAAATGATCTTGAAATGTCAAGTGGCTGGTTCTAACGTACAACCTTTGTTAACTGTAGTTACACTCGAGTAAGCGCCTGAGTTACACTGTAAGAAGTCAGACTGCTAGAACGAAACAAATTAAGCACAATTTAAAAAGACATTTAAAAAACGTAGAATGAGACCTTAATGAAATTCCCCCCACAAAACCACAACAGTTCCAGAGGAAACACAGCTCTGCTTTGGGTCGAGACTAAGAACAGCCCTTAACCGCAGTAAATGGGCCATCCACTAGAAATCCCTGTGCATTACTTCTTGATTACAAACCGGGTGGTCTGAACCCTGAATGATGAATGGCTGAAAGCTGTGGCGTATGAAACCGTATACCACACGTATGAAAACAATCTTCTGTTAACTGTTCTGGGTTGGTAACACGTTTATAATAGCAAACAGCATCTCTGGGTGTTTTGTGGTATTTTACCAATATACCAGGGGAGCGCTGTGTAGAGGCACTGTCGTGACTCGTGAGTAACAGAAGCTCCTAGCTGGTATATTGGCCGTTCAAAACACCCCCACTCGTACAGCCAACCGTATCTTTGAAATGAAAAAACACCAATATACATAGTACACACCTACCTATATTTTGTATAGATGTATACATCAAGACAAGTAGGAAAGCAATAATTGTCCAAGTTCAAAACTGCGACAGAGACTCACCTGAAATATTTGCTCTACTCGAGAAGTCTACAGCCTACAGGAGATGGAGAGCAATAATTTAACCTGCGCTGAAACTCGCGCGCATGTGTGACCAGCCCAGTCTAACCACGAACTAACAGAACGAAACCTCGTGTGTAGATCAGCTGACAGTTCCATCTCAACCGAAAGGTTTGTGTAGAACAAAGTGACAAAACAGGTTGGGTCTCGAGAAGGGCACTTGAATGCTTGCGCGCAAGAATACACCGGCTAGTCTACTACTAAATTGCATTGCAAAGAAGTCGCCGTGCTATAAAACAACAAACGACACACCTTGGCTTTTCCCATTCTTTCTTTTAGCTTAGGTATGTGTTGCGGCTGCTTGCCTTCATGGCCTAACAAACGGATCCATTAAAATAGCCACATTACATACTGACTTACCGCTGTGTCACCATGTCTCGGTACAGGATCGTTCGCGTGAAGCGCCTTAAATTCAGTGCGTGTAGCCAAATTTACTTCATAGCCTGTCTTGTATCAACACCACCCGGGAAATACAGAAAACGTTTTCGATCTTCTAGGAGAAACCGATTGCACAGCCTGCTGGCGCCTCACCGAACACCAAGTACAGAAGAGAATAAATGTGTCGAACTCGATCGGGTTCCACAAGCGCGTGCAGCCTATTCTGCGAAAGGTTCATGCATGACCTGTGACGCGACATGTGTTGGTGCCTGGCTATTTTCATAAGCTGAACGTTTGGTTACGTACCGGCACGGCCAGCTGCTACGTTTACATTTCTGCATTTAATTTCGGGTCAATGCGCCACACCGCAGTGTACGTCCAATCTAAATCATCCTTTGCATCGTGGAGACATTATATTTGATACCATCCTTTGCATCAATAAAACATTATATTGTATAGGCTAGTAGCCTACGTCAACGAAATTCAATCAAGTTTCTCCTCAAGCGAAATATTTAATACAGGCCCGTATGGTGAGTTCTAAATTGATACAGGGCTAGATTTAATAATTTAGCGAAGACCAATCAGATTACACCCTTTGCATTTCAAGGGCCTGCATGAAGTAGCGTCCTCAATAATGCCATCCACGTCGCCAGGCTAATGGTACTCCACTTACCCTCTCCTCCATCTCGGTGCATTCGGGAGGTCCTTCCGTCGTCCCCGCATCATCCGCTACCTCAATGGCCATGGTCGCATGGAGGAGATGCAGACAGACGAACTCCCAGCAGATGGCCTGGCTGTCCCTACAACGAATAGCACCGCTTTTTATACTGTTAATAGGCTACCGTCGCCCTCTTCTGGCCGGGAAAAGAAAAGGGCGCTTGGAAAAGAGGTACGCGTTATTTAACCTTTATTCATGGGACTGAGACATGTGTCTCTTTAGCATGCTGAGCCATGTGTTACAGCGAAAAACATGAAACAAATATAAATATTAAAATACAATTATATAAAAAAACATTCACACTGAACAACATAAATGTCACTTCTCTGGAACTGACACGGCCCTTGCAAAACCTTCCATGACTAAGGGTCATGGTTGACAAAAGCATCAGATGCAAACAATACCAGAAACTGTACACAAAAGGTTGAAATATGTTTACAAACATCCGACTAAACAAACAGTAGCCTATTTAAACACGTAAACAGAAAAGAGACCTAATATGTGTCTGAATGATGAGCCGGAGTGGAACGTGATCCTGAGAGAGCAGGTGAGTGATAATGTGGAATCCACTTGGTCTACTATGGAGATTTCTCAGCAGTCCCGGTCTTCTGGGGTAAAGGTTGTCTCCACTGTTAGCTTCATGCAGGGGCGATGATCATTCTTCACAGACAGGAATGGTGGATTCACCTGACCCTCTCCAAGATCACACACACATACACACACACACACACA
>JACXGI010018494.1:0-13197 GCA_016801175.1 Esox masquinongy | reverse complement strand
AAAAACCCCAGACCTCAATCCAACTGAGAATGTGAAAAGAGTTGAACATTTCCGTTTACCAAGGTCCCCATCCAACTTGAAGGAGCTTGAGAAACTTTGCAAAGAAAAATTGGCAAAAATTGCTATGTCCAGAAAGCTGGTAGAGACTTATCCCAGTAGGCTGTAATCTGTGCAAGGTGTCTTCAACAAATATTGACTGAAGGGGGTGCATACCTATGCACTGAATTATTAATACAAAACAGAACATTTGTAGATTTTAATTTTCACATAGACATTAAAAAAAAGTTTGTGTTAATCAATGGCAAAAATTTTAGCCAGAATTTTGTGCAATTTGGAGCTATTCATTGGCTCCTATATCCCGACCAGAGCCCCTGCCTCCACTGAAGAGAAGCCAAACACATTTTAGGAGACCAATAGGTTTTACCTTGGTATCATGATCATCAGCACATTTTTCCACATAGTTTTGCTGCTAATGTCTTCTCCCAAAAGGGGGACTTCTAGTGGTTTCTGCTAGGCCCAAGGCCTAGTCTTCCAAACATAGATAGAGACTAGGAGCATCGCTCAGCCGACAGTCCATTCATTACGTTGTGCCTGGATACAGAGAAGGAAGACACTAACCATGGAAGACACAGCTATTGTCATTCGTAGTGCATTAAATACAGAGAATAATAGGATCTCTGAAGAACGAATCAAAGTACGGAAATAAGTAATCATTAGAAAAAAAACCCCACAGAAGATTGAGTCTTCTTGCAAAATGCTTGATGTTCTTTTTTGTGAGAAAGGGCTTCAGTCTTGCCACCCTACCCCACAGCTCAGACTTGGAGAATACACAGAATGGTTGTTAAAACAGTGTAGACTTTTGATATCCATGTTTGGTGTGAGTGCACTAGGGCTCTGTTTTGAGTGTCCAGTGTCTTGATTCATTCACTGCAATGTTTACTATGACCAACTTTGGGGTCCACAACTAGAAGGTTCGTGCAGCTTAGCAAATTTAGAACAAAACCCACATGCACATTTCTACAACCGTTTACTTGACTATTTGGACCACCCACAACAGTGAGTTTACAGTATTTAAGATACAAAGAGCAGGGCCATCAGCATGAGTTGAAAGGTTCAATTTATTGAACAGCGTGATAAGTGATAACAGTGGCCAGTAAAGATTTACCTGAGCACAGTGATCATATAGGGGTCCAGCATCAGCAGTGGATTCTGTTACGGACAAGAACAGACCCGAGAGAAACACTAACGAAGAGTTTTGATACAGAAAGGGAAACAAAAAAGACCAGGTAAGAGGCAGAGACATGACAAATATTGAAAGTCTAGCTGGTTCAGTGATTCCACTAACAAAGAGAAAAGTAGTAATTTGGTACACCAGTGAGAATTGTCAAAACAGAGATCACAGTGACTGGAACCAGCCCCTCCACTTGTACAACAGGGCCACATATTTCAAGAAACAAAAACAGACAGCCATCACTGACTTGGTACATACAACAATTGTTCCTTACAAAATTATAATTTATCCTGCAGCATTGAGGTGGTTGGTAGATCAAACAGTGCACAGTGCCATTCGTAAAATGATATGGCAATGCTGGAGCTGGCATTGAGAGCAGTGGACAAAGTGGTAGTGGACGTAATGGACAGAGCCCTGCCCAATCGGATTCCCGTTTTCATACATTTCTTTTTTTTTTTAAATTTGGTTTTAAATCGGTAGAGTTTTCTCAGATGTAATTTTACTAATTGAGTTTAGTGGCCCGAGCACATCGATGCCAATTCCTAAGGTGGACACAGAGGCTGGGATTAACTTTGTTTGGATTACAACAACTTCAAAGCCAATCCAAGTTTGACGCACTGTCCTCCGCTCCCCGGATGCTGTGTCGTTGTCCAAATTACATTTTTCAACAGCCCACTTGACATTTCAGTTGCTTCGAAAAACAGACCAGAAAACAAGCTGCTTTTGCAGTAGCTGAGTTTCTGATATGTATACTGAACAATTACATATTCCATTAAGAGCACGTGACTGTGTTGCTGCAGCCCACAAGCGCCACCACAGCAACAATGCCTTAATGTCTTTGTGTTCTGATCCAACACCAGTAAACAATTCTACACTATTTATGACTGACTCAGACAGACTGCATCCACTTACACTATTCAGTTTTGTTGGCTAATGATTGCTTGCAAAAACAGTGACTAATAGATAATCTACATTAGCTAAACAAAAATAGCTAAAATATTGGCTAAAACTGTTACATTAAACATCTCATGAATGCTGTGAACTATGGCTCTGTTCCATCAAATAACAGAAACAAATAAAGGAAAACATACAAAACTATAAAACAGTCTACTATTATAACACAAACATGTACGGAGAGTGGTTTTTTGATAAGAAATAAAAACAGCGTTGAACCAGGATATTACCCTTAAATGCAGACAGCAAGAGAGAGACAATGGCGCAAGACCTGCTTTACAGCATAATGGTGGCAAAGAGCCAACACAATGCAGCATGTACCCAGGCCAGCAAGAAGAAAAACATGAATTCTTTCCTGTGTTTTTTGTTTTGCAACCTCAGCCATGAGGGTAGTTCACCCTATAGAAGCCATGCATGCTGCCTGCCAATTCACTCTTTCATCCCTGTTAATGAGGGAGACAACCCGATTAGGACACTCCAGCATGTGTCCCAAGGCCAGCTGTCCACTCAGGCCTCAGCAGCCCCACTGAAGTAAGCCACCCCCAGCTTCTCTTCACTCCTTCTTCCCTTTCCCATCCACTACCTTTTTCTTCTCATGCCCAGTCACAGACATCCAGTAGCGATGACACGCCAGCTCCAGTAGCTCCAGTCCTCCTATCAGCTTCTGCTGGCCAAAGTAGATGCCCATCATCCCCAGAAAGTACAGACGGAGAGGAGTCCAGAGCCAGAGGCCTGCAAAGGACAAAGCTATGAAGAAGCTCCAGTAGAACAGAGACGCTGCCTTGATCAGAGCCACGCGGAGCTCTGTCTTACAGGGGGGCACCCGGCACACGCCCTCCCTGTCAAAGCCCCTGGGCTCAGAAGCATAGAAGTCCCTTAGGCGGACCTCCTTTTCTGCCCAGCGCTCTTGGGTCCAGGCCTGAAGGTCAGAAGGGGAGGTGGGCAGGGCAGAGGCTTCATAGCGGCGCACGTGGAAGTGAATCTCCCGGGGGAACTGCCCCAGGATAAGGTGGCGCTCCGTCTGGGGGATATTCTTGGGGTAGGCCACAGTGATGTCATGCACAGCATCTAGGTTGTCCCCTGTAAAGTAAAGGTGTGATTATTTTAACCATGTGTAGGGAAACACAAACAGTTCCTTGCTGAAGTGTTCAGACCCCTGAACAAATCAATATTCCACCACATCAAGGTACTCCACAGCCAAACCATACATACTTTCAGCTTTTATCTACTGCTCTGGAAAAAATTGAGACCACTACACCTTTTTCTTTCCTTTCCAAAAAAGTTGAAGGAAAGTTTTGAGTGAGGAACAGAAGCGTTCAATTTGCAGTGATCTATTCCTCACTCAAAACCTTCCTTTTCAACCTTTTTGGAAAGGAAAGAAAAAGGTGCAGTGGTCTCTTAATTTTTTCCAGAGCTGTATATACATTTATTTAAGCATTATTTTGCTTCAATTGACAGAAGGTTAGGGAAAGATAGGGGAGATTTGCTGAAAGAACCGTGGGACAGATTTGAGTCCATGTAGCAGCAGTACCAAAGGCAGCAGCACAGACAGCTAGACCACAGTGAGCCACAAAATAAATCAATTTCAATTGGCTGATGTGGAAATATTTTGTGGAAATATATCACACTAGGTTTGCTGGCTGTGTTAGCATAGTGCTTAATATGTTTGTTATCTCATGGGAAAGCTAATGTGTAGCATTTTACAAGTTAAAGCCAGAGTTTGCAAGTAAGCACCCACTTGGTTTCACTTTACCGCATGTTAGGACAACATAGGTCACAAATAACAGCAAAGATCCAAAGCTAACCCCTGACCTTTGCGGAGCGTGTCCACGATGAAGGTGAACCCGGTGGTGCGTGGGTGTAGGACATACTCAAACTTAGGCAGACTGTTTTTTTCGGCAAACTCGTCGCTTCGTGCTCTTGTGTACTCTGCAGGAGAGGCACAAACAGAGAATGAGGGGAATGTGTAGAACAACTGGACCTAAGCTTGATGGTATGACACGAGTGGTGCTCGGTGTCACTGAAACATGTTACCAGTGAGGTCAGTGCCCTCAGGGAAGAGGAGGAGCTGCAGGGGCTCTCGGATGTCACAGAAGTAGTCCAGCATGTTCTCCATGTGGCTGCGGTCCTCCTCCCACCGACGCTTTATGAAGATGAAGCAGGCCACTTGCATTGCCCAGCCTGACACAGAGACCACACATTTAAATCACTGTGTAACCCACGCTAAGGTGTGCAGTGTGTGCGCGTGCGTGCATGTGTCCTTCACCCACCAAAGCCTGGCACAGCTTTAAGGGCAGCCTTGAGGCAGATCTTTTCCAGGCGCAGGTAGCTGTACCTAAGCAGGCAGCACCACAGGAACATCCAGTCCAGACGTGTCCGGTGGTTCATGATGATCACACTGCGCTCCCCAGGGATAAAGCCATCACCCGTGATCACCACCTTCACCCCAAACACCAACTCCAGCAGGGCCTGGAAGGAGGGTTAGAAGGGAGGGGGAAATAGAGACTCATTTCACTTGGTTCTAATGTACATGCACTGACATCCTTTACCAACATACATCACCGTTATATCTATACAAAATATTAACAAAGACAACAGTAACTAAAATGCTTCCAAAAACAATACAAAACAGGGTCAACGAGAGATCAAAACCAGAAAAGGAACCAGACAAGCCTAGTTCAGCCGGCCCGCAATTAAAAGTGATAAATGTTGTTGCCCTCACTGGATTCGAAACCGGGTCTCCCAGCATCTCGACATTAGATCATTTTGTCACGTATTAACATCACACCAAGTTTGAATATTTCGCTAGACATCACTAAGCATTGTGTTAAACGGACTAACGTTTCTTATTAAGTTTACCTCCACCACAAATAGCATCTGTGAAATGTATGGCTTTTGCCAATGGCTGTTTTAACAGCTTATTAGCCAGTAATAGGCTTACTAATATCTAACTTACTACTTGGAATAGTCATAAGAATTGAGCAATTTCTAGCGAGACTGAATATGAACTTTAAACTGCCAAAGCTATTTCATGGCACCACAACATTCGTTTTTCTTTCATTCGTGAATGACATTGATACAATAACGATCAAGATAGGTGACGATAACTGACTTTTTCGTCAAGGGAAAAGACGAGAGAATCGTGGATCCCCTGTTCTTTTACTGCCCAAGGGACTTTGATCTCGCCTAAATTACCCCAAAAAGCATGCACGGATGTGTACTTCGAAAATCCACCAGAAACAGTCGCAATATAACTGTAAACAGTTTTATTTTAGGCTTACTATAACGTAGCTACTGAAGGTTGTAGCCAGCAAAGTTTTTGTTTACCCTGACCCAAAAACATGCATGGATGTGTACTTCGAAAATCCCCCAGAAATAGTCGCAATATAACCGTGAACTGTTTTATTTTAGGCTTACTATAAAGCAGCTACTGAAGGTTGTAGCCAGCGAAGTTTTTGTCTATCTAGAACAAATCCTAATGCATAATTTGCTTTGACTGTGACCAGATTTGAACACGGGACCTATTGGTTGCAGGTCCGCGTCTCTAACCACTACTCTATTTAACAAGGGGTAGTCAGTCAGTCACTCACTCACTAAGAGACATTCGCACTTCTTGGCCGGCTCCGCTTACGCGGTCCGGCAAAAACTCAGGGTATACCATGACCTGTAATAAAAACATGTATGTGTTGTTCTGTAAAAAAAGGTTAGAAAAAAAATATACTTAAAAATAAAAAATATTAGGACATTATATAAAATGATGTCTAGGGCAGTCGTTTCCAGTCAGGGCCACTAGCACCCCTACAAGTACTTGATCTATCCAAGTACTTGTAATTCAGAAGACTAATGACTCCATAGGCTTACGGCATGAGGGGGTAGTTTAGTGGTAAAATAGCATGTAGATGGCAGCTCGATAACAGCCAAAGGCTGAAACGGTGCAGGTGTTAGGAGCACAGACAGACATGAGGGGTAAGATGACGCACCACAGGAAGGGTAAGCCAGGTGGCCACGATACGGTCTGTGATCCAGCGGTACCAGGCTGGTGACAGTAGCATTAGAGGTAGCACAGGGCCCAGCATGAAGATGCTGCCAAAGAAACTGCCCAGAAACAGGGTAACAACGAAGTAAAGCCCCCGTACCGACACCGCCATACCTAGGAGAGGGAGAGAAAGAGGACTTGACATTCATATTTGGCCCATTTCAGATTTTCTTTTTGTCCATGGAATGTTATCAGGTCTTCAACCAACACCTAATATCAGATAAACAGAACTTCTGTGAACAAATGACATCTGACACAATTGATTTAATTAAAAAAGTTCACATTTCACCTAACGGGGTAGTTACCCCTTGTACTCTCTTTAAAGACCCAAAAAAGGTGACCCTGACTGCCCGGTATTTTGCATTTGCATTGGAGAAAATGCTGGTTGTGATGTTTCCACCCTGGATATTTGTAATCACTGTCTGTGTCCGAAGTGAGGATTTATAGAGCAAAGCCTTATTTCATAACAAAGAGGAACATAACTTCATACCATTAATATTTTATGAAGTGACCTTGCATACATTTAATTTATCCTAAAGCTTGAATTGTTACATCGTAAATTGTTGCTTCGTAATGGCTTTCAATGTTACTGCAGACAAGCATAGCCCTCAGTTCCTTCACAATAATGTGAGACTGACCAACAACTACAGGATACAGGTCTCAAAAAATTATAATATCGTGGAAACGTTCGTTTTTTCCCAGTAATTCTAATCAAAATGTGACACCTCCATATATTCTAGATTCATTACACAAAGTGAAATATTTCAAGCCTTTTTTGTTTCAGTCTTGATGATTACAGCTTACAGCTCATGGAAATCAAAAATTCAGTATCTCAAAATATTAGAATAAAAAAATTTACAAAACAAATGTCGACCTGAGAAGAGCTCTAATCAGCTAATTAACTCCCTGAGCCTTCAGTACACACAACCACAATCATGGGGAAGACGGCTGACTTGACAGTTGTCCAGAAGACACTCACTCACACCCTCCACGAGGAGGGTAAACCACAGAAGGTCACTGCTGAAAGGGCTGGCTGTTTGCAGAGTGCTGTATCAAAGCATATTCATGGAAAGTTGACTGGAAGGGAATAGTGTGGTAGGAAAAGGTGCACAAGCAACTGGGATGACCGCAGCTTTGAGAGCCGATTCAAGAACTTGGGTGAACTTCACAAGGAGTAGACTGAGGCTGGAGTCAGTGCATCAAGAACCACCATGCACAGATGTGTCCAGGAAATGGGCTACAAATGTCCCATTCCTAGTTTCAAGCCACTCCTGAACCAGAGACAAGTTAGAAGCATCTTACCTGGGCGAAGGAGAAATTGAGCTGGACCGTTGCTCAGTGGTCCAAAGTCCTCTCTTCAGATGAAAGTAAATTTTGCATTTCATTTGGAAATCAAGGGCCCAGAATCTGGAGGAAGAGTGGAGAGGCACAGAATCCAAGTTGCTTGAAGTCCAGTGTGAGGTTTCCAGTCAGTGATGATTTGGGGTGCCATGTCATCTGCTGGTGTTGGTCCACTGTGTTTTGTCAAGTCCACAGTCAATGCAGCCGTATACCAGGAGATTTTAGAGCACTTCATGCTTCCATCTGCTGACAAACTTTATGGAGATGCTGATTTCCTTTTCCGGCAGGACTTGACACCTGTCCCACAGTGCCAAAACGACTGGTAACTGGTTTGTTGCCCATGGTATTACTGTGCTTGATTTGCCAGCCAACTCGCCTGACCTGAACCCCACAGAGAATCTATGGGGTATTGTCAAAAGGAAAATAATATATACCAGACCCAACAACACAGACGAGTTGAAGGCCATTATCAAAGAGGCCTGGGCTTCCATAACACCTCAGCAGTGCCACAGGCTGATTGCCTCCATGCCACGCCGCATTGATGCAGTAATTTGTGTAAAAGGAGCGCCAACCAAGTATTGAGTGCATAAATTAACATACTTAGGAATACTTTGCAGGTGTTTTGAGTTAATTAGCTGATTAGTGCTCTTCTCAAGTTGACATTTCTGCATTATACATTTTTCATTCTAATATACTGAGATACTGGATTTTTGATTTCCATGAGCTGTAAGCCATAATCATCAAGATTAAAACAAAAAAGGCTTGAATTGTTTCACTTTATGTGTAATGAATGAAACCATTTACGCAATTAAAATAAACATGAAAGCAATTTCATCCCAAAATCGCAAATTAGATTCTGTGCACCAAAACAGGTGAAAATGATCAGAAGAGTGTAACTTGGGAGGGTCCAGCCTTATATAATGATAACAAATTTGATCTCCATAAAGGGTGTGTTGTATCATGTCAAGATCAAAAGACCTATACAAAGCCCTCAGAAAAAAAGATTATTGAAGCCTATGAGTCTGTGAGGGGTAACAAAGCCATTTCTAAGCAATTCAAAGTACATAATTCCACTGTCTGCAAGATCTACAAACCGAGAAAATTCCAGACCACTGGCAATCTACATCGGACAAGGCGTTCCACCAAATTCAGCCAAAGAACAGTCTGAAAGATGCTCATAGAAGTCTTTAGAAACCCTAAAAACCCTAAGATCAAGAGATCTACAGGCCTCTCTAGCCACAATCAATGTTGAAGTGCATGGGGCAACTGACAAAGAGACTGCATAAACCTGGCTTACATGGGAGGTCAGGAAGAAGGGAGCGTCTTCTCTCTAAAAGGAATATCAAGACATGGCTTACATACGCCAGACAACGCCTGGGTAAAGACTAAAATAACTAGAATAATATGCTCTGGACAGATGAGTCAAAGGTAGAGTTGTTTGGCCGCAATACCAGACGCCATGTTTGGCAAAAACGAAACACTTTTGAGCAGAAGAACCTCATACTAACCAAAAAGGGGTGGTGGCATTATGGTTTGGGGCTGCATTTTGCTGCCTTAGGGCCTGGCCAACTGGTCATCGTTGAGTCAATCATGAATTCTGTATTGTACCAGACAATTCTTGAAGTTGAACTGAACATGTACCTTGCAAAAGAATTGAAATAAAAAGCTACATGGATTACATATCACAAAAATATTTTCAATCCAAAGATGGAAGTGGGCTTAAAGGGTATGTGGCCATAATAGGTACGATTGCCCTAGCTAACCTACCCTAACGAAAAAACTGAACTACAATGTCTGACAGTCAAAAAAGAAAAAAGCAAGAAAGTATAAGCCCCTGATAAATGTCTTCAGTAGTTAAGAAGTTGTTGAGCAGGAAACGCAAGAGAAAACTGATATAACTGTAGGAGACCTATAAACAGCATTGCAGCATCAAGTGAGAAAGGTAGGGAAGACAGTGATGATTCTGGTCAGACAGCAGCTAGAAGCGAGGCCTTGTACAGTAACTTCAGGTACACATTTCTGTTTATCGTGGTTAATCGAACTTACTCAAATATTTGGCAATGGAATTAAAATTCCATTTGCCTTTATATTAAACATGGGAAATCAGGTAGCTTGCACCAAGACTTTAAACACTTGGCTCACAAAAAAAGAGTAAAAGCTAAACTCCGCCCCTGATTATTTGGGATTCGCTAGTCCAAATATGGCGCGATTCCACTGTGTGTATCCTTTCACAACAGTTTCAAACGAGGTCTTTTATTTTGAAGGCCAAAACACAAATTCCACTATTGTGGTTAGCTCATCGTAGTTCCATCCTCTGAACACCCAGGGAAGCTGTGGGCAAACTTAATTTGATCATGATTAGCTGAGTCATCGCCCCAAATTAACAACATACGTTTCAACTCTAAGAAACGTATTATTGTATCGAATACTGGCTAAATGATTCCTAGCTACTACGATGAAGCCTATTTAACCACCACCGCGTGTAATACCTACAGTACAGTGTCGTTCTGCACCCCAGCACAACAAATGAGATGTGTCCGTGTGATATAGCTAGTATTTTCAAATCTAAACAATTTCTGACTGTACCTAGCACGCTAAGTTAGCTAGGAGGTTCAACTTTAGGCATTATTAGCGTGGCAGCCAGCTAGTAGCTTTGCCCAACATGACAGTCATCTATATTTACATTTCTATGAATAGTTAGGAAGTCTACATTTTAATATAAATGTTATGACCAAGTTGCCGGACGACGCTAAGCAGCTTGCTAATGTTAGCTAGCATAACTAACTACAGTGCCCTGGCTGCTAGTACGGTTTGGCTTGCTGACACATGCTTGCAAGCTGTTTTGCTACAAGAAAGTTTCACACAATATCAGACATCGCACGAATCGATTGCTAGTTACGCACCTGAATGTTCTTTGCTTAGATTGGCTAGTTTCAAATTTGTCAGTCGGGTGCGTCCAGACGAAATGTCATCAACTTGATTGCGACATATTGCTAGCGTTAGAAAACAAAACCTATCTTGCAGACGACTGGCCTTAGAAAACCCAAAGTGATTGTTATTGTCCTTAAAATCGCATTTAAGAAAATTAGCAACCTTCGCAGCGCCAGTATACCTTTTTAAATCAAATGACCTCTCAACTCATAACTCTCACCCATCACTGCACGCGGCTATGCGTCAACAGGGGACGCTGTTGATGTGGGTTCAGGGTTCGGTGAGGAAAAATTGGTCAAAAGGTGATAAGCACTTGTAGAACAACGCAGGAAGCGTGACTCAAAATAGGCCTGTGTTGCTTTATCGCAGTCAACCTCAATACTTACCACGACCTGGCATACACTTTATCTTAGTATCTGACTGGACTGTAGGGATTTATTAATTATCTTCTATAAGCTCAGTGCATCACTTCAGAAGGTACATCAGAGCTATGCTTTGAAACGACAACACCAAGCTTTCCAGAACTTAGGAAAGGGTCTGGACATGAGCTTGCACGATTATTAGGCGAGATTGGTAAGTTAAGGAGATATCAACGTAAGATGGATTTGTAACACAGAGTCACCTTCAGTAAATTATTTTTTAAAATGTCAAAATGTCTAAATAACACTTACCCATACTTATTTTTGACCTGCACACCCGAAGTCCTTCAGGGGGTGCTGCAATTTATGATTTCATAAAGAAAATATAGAGAGAGATTACAAACACATACCTTTTCCTTGTCCACCAGTAGTTTCCTGTGCAATATGAGTGTTTCACACAACAATGTATACTTGGAGGTGTAGGAGTGTTGACACACAACTTTAGCTGAGATTTGATTAAGGAAAATGTTGATGGATGTATTCAATACCTTCTTTTTAATTAAAAGTATAAATTGCAGCACACTTTTGCAGGACCTGTGTTTTTACAGTGCAAACATACTGTATGTACAGTTAAGCGTTTTTATAATGTATGTTTTTCTTTGTGAAAATAATCGAAGGACGAGAGGACAAGTTGAGATATGCGACAGTCAGTACACTTCTCAAGTCCCAGAAGAGATACAGACAGGTGACAAATTACAGTTTTTCTCTGTCGCTTTGGTACATTTTTCGAATCATCCTTAACGTTTGCAAACCAGTAAGTGCATTTTACTCCCCCCCGCCTCTCTGGGACCTTGTTGCACTACTCCTTTGTACTACTCTGACACTGCCTTGCTATGCCTGATAATGGAAGTTTTCAGTTGTTAAAGGTATGTGTCTACCTCAGGAACCTCACTGCTGCTATCCCTGCATTTCAGATGCACATACAGTGAGGGAAAAAAATATTTGATCCCCTGCTGATTTTGTACGTTTGCCCACTGACAAAGAAATGATCAGTCTATAATATTAATGGTAGGTTTATTTGAGAGACAGAATAACAAAAAAAAATCCAGAAAAATGCATGTCAAAAATGTTATAAGTTGATTTGCATTTTATTGAGTGAAATAAGTATTTGATCCCCTCTCAATCAGAAAGATTTCTGTCTCCCAGGTGTCTTTTATACAGGTAACAAACTGAGATTAGGGGCACACTCTTAAAGGGAGTGCTCCTAATCTCATCTTGTTACCTGTATAAAAGACACCTGTCCACAGAAGCAATCAATCAGATTCCAAACTCTCCACCCTGGGCAAGACCAAAGAGCTGTCCAAGGATGTCAGGGAAAAGATTGTAGACCTACACAAGGCTGGAATGGGCTACAAGACCATCGCCAAGCAGCTTGGTGAGAAGGTGACAACAGTTGGTGCGATTATTTGCAAATGGAAGAAACACAAAAGAACTGTCAATCTCCCTTGGTCTGGGGCTCCATGCAAGATCTCACCTCGTGGAGTTGCAATGATCATGAGAACGATGAGGAATCAGCCCAGAACTACACGGGAGGATCTTGTCAATGATCTCAAGGCAGCTGGGACCATAGTCACCAAGAAAACAATTGGTAACACTACGCCGTGAAGGACTGAAATCCTGCAGCGCCTGCAAGGTTCCCCTGCTCAAGAAACCACATGTACAGGCCCGTCTGAAGTTTGCCAATGAACATCTGAATGATTCAGGAGAACTGGGTTAAAGTGTTGTGGTCAGATGAGAACAAAATCGAGCTCTTTGGCATCAACTCAACTCGCCGTGTTTGGAGGAGGAGGAATGCTGCCTATGACCCCAAGAACACCATCCCCACCATCAAACATGGAGGTGGAAACATTATGCTTTGGGGGTATTTTTCTGCTAAGGGGACAGGACAACTTCACCGCATCAAAGGGACGATGGACGGGGCCATGTACCATCAAATCTTGAATGAGAACCTCCTTCCCTCAGCAACACACGGCCAAGACAACAAAAGAGTGGCTCAAGAAGCACATTAAGGTCCTGGAGTGGCCTAGCCAGTCTCCAGACCTTAATCCCATAGAAAATCTGTGGAGGGAGCTGAAGGTTCGAGTTTCCAAACGTCAGCCTTGAAACCTTAATGACTTGGAGAAGATCTGCAAAGAGGAGTGGGACAAAATCCCTCCTGAGATGTGTGCAAACCTGGTGGCCAACTACAAGAAACGTCTGACCTCTGTGATTGCCAACAAGGGTTTTGCCACCAAGTACTAAGTCATGTTTTGCAGAGGGGTCGAATACTTATTTCACTCATTAAA
>JACXGI010018493.1:0-13199 GCA_016801175.1 Esox masquinongy | reverse complement strand
TTGGAAAACTTTTCAATGTTAACTGGCTGTCTAGCTTCGCACAAGATTACGCGCTGCAACAAGGGCAGTACATACATATATATATGTATGTACTGCCCTTGTTGCAGCGCGTAATCTTGTGCGAAGCTAGACAGCCAGTTAACATTGAAAAGTTTTCCAAGAAACACACAAGACTTGACCTTTCTTGAGCCAAAACATTATATATAATGTTTTGGCTCATCAGTGTATGTGTATATATATACAGTTAGGTCTGGGAATATTTGGACAAAGACACAATTTTCATAATTTTGGCTCTGTATGCCACCACAATGGATTTGAAATGAAACAACTGAGATGCAATTAAAGTGCAGACTTTCAGGTTTAATCCAAGGGGCTGAACAAAAATATTGTTTGAAACGTTTAGGAATTACAACCATTTTCATACACAGTTCCCTTATTTCAGGGGCTCAATTGTAATTGGACTAATTAACACAATCATAAATAAAATGTTCACTTTTAATACTTTGTCGAGAATCCTTTGCAGGCAATGACTGCTTGAAGTCTGGAACACATGGACATCACCAAACACTTGGTTTCCTCCTTTGTGATGCTTTGCCAGGCCTTTACTGCGGCTATCTTCAGTTGTTGTTTGTTCGTGGGTCTTTCTGCCTTAACCCTATAGACTTCAGAATTCATCCGGCTGCTTCTGTCTTCTGTCACATCATCAATTAACACTAGTGACGCAGTGCCATTGGAAACCATGCATGCCCATGCCATCACACTGCCTCCACCGTGTTTTACAGATTATGTGGTGTACTTTGGATCATGAGCCGTTCCAAGCTTTCTCCATACTTTTTACTTCCCATCATTCTGGTATACGTTGATTTTAGCTTCATCTGTCCAAAGAGTGTTTTTCCAGAACTGGGCTGGATTTTTAATCTGGCCTTTCTATTCTTGAGGCTTATGAATGGTTTGCACCCTGTGGTTAACCCTCTGTATTTGCTCTCGTGAAGACTTCTCTTTATGGTAGACTTGGATAATGATATGACTACCTCCTGGAGAGTGTTCTTCACTTGGCTGAATGTTGTGAAGGGGTTTTTCTTTACCATGGAAAGGATCCTATGATCATGTACCAGTTTTATCTTCCATGGACATCCAGGGGTTTTTGTGTTGCAGAGCTCACCAGTGCATTCTTTTTTTCTCAGAATGTACTAAACTGTTGATTTGGCCACTCCTAATGTTCCTACTATCTCTTTGATGGATCTTTTTTGCAGCCTAAGGATGGCCTGTTTCACTTGCATTGAGAGCTGCTTTGACTGCATGTTGTGGGTTCACAGCAACAGCTTCCAAATGCGAATTCTACACCTGGAATCAACTCCAGACCTTTTACCTGCTTAATTAATGAAGAAATAATGAAGGAATAGCTTACACATGTCCATGAAACAGCTTTGGAGTCAATTGTCCAATTACTTTTGGTCCCTTGAAAAAGAGGGGGCTACATATTAAAGAGCTGTAATTCCTAAACCCTTCCTCCAATTTGGATGTGAATACCCTCAAATTAAAGCAAAGACACTGAACTTTAAGGCCATATTCATTATTTAACAGTAACTTGAACATATTTTGGTAAACAGCCAAAATAATAAAACTTGTGTCAGTGTCCAATCATTTGGAACCTAACTGGAAATACAAGGTGATTCTTGCCAAACTCTTTTAGTAATCTATCAACATGGGAAAGGTCAGAGAACAGAAAAAGTAAAGGTTGTTGACCTTTATAAACTAGGCAATGGCTATACAACACTATCTCCACTATTAGGGCAATTAGTGTCACTGTTGAGATCAGGCAGGACACATGGAGCAGAGCAAAAATACATCCTTTTAATTGTAATGAAACCGAAAACAACAAAAGGCGAGGCACCACCGAGAACTGACGCACATAACACCAACACAACCGGTGCAAAAAAAAATGACCCACAAACTATAGGTAAAATAGAGCAACTTAAATATGGTCCCCAATTAGAGGCAACGCATGACAGATGCTTGTAATTGGGGACAACCAAAACTGCAGCGCAGAGATGCCTAGAGGCTCCTCTGCAGTCAGGTCCTGACTGTGGCCCTCAGGCGCACAGAGATGTAAGAAGTATCAAGTGAACCTCTGATGAACCTGATGAACCATCTTTCAGTATTTCCCCCCAGGCACAGTAAGGTGGATGGCTGCAGTGGTTAAAAACAGAAAAAAACTTTCTTCAAAGATTAAGATTGGAGAACTGCAGATGTTTGTTGAATCTTGGGATCACCAAAACTAGAATTAGACATCATCTTCATGCTAACAAGCCATCTGGACATCTTGCCAGGAGAATAGGTGCTGTCGTTTATGTATGATGTTGGTCCAGTAATCAGGTGTGTCATAATCATTTCAAAGAACTTCATGTTGACGGGTGAGGGTGAGAAATAAGGTTATTTAATGATTTCTGTTGTTGTTATGAAAAAACATTAAGATTTGGAATCACTGTATACAATTTTCATTGGAGTTTGTGCTTTTCAATAGAACCAGTTCTAACGGATTTTCCTATAGGATGGTTCCAAATGTAGATAAATAACGTAAAAGGACTTGGATAGATATTCATGTCTTGTGTAAAGTTATTGTTCTAATGAGGAGCATGCATCAGATAAACGGCATTCATTACGCATATTTTTTTGTAATGTTGAATTTGAACTGATCAAGATAGCTAGCTGAAGTTTCAAGAAAGCAAGCTACGTTGCCTTTCTACCTAGCAAAGTAATGTTAATGTTAGCTACCTACCTTGTCAGGAAATGTTGATTTTAGCTACCTAGCAATCTACCTAATAAAATCCAAGCCACATTCATTGTCATATTGAATTGGCAACCTCTCAAAACACAAACCATTTTTTATACGTCAGACAGTTTTACAGTATATGGATTTTTACACTAGCTATGACTAGCCAATATGCACACATATAAATGTGGTTTTGTTGTTTGTACAATTGCCACAGATACATGATGATTCTCACAGACTAAAGTTACCTTTTTTTATTATAAGTAATTGTAAAAAGTTGTATTATTTTACTAGCTACCCATAGGTGTAGCTACTGTAGCACATTGATGTTCTATAGTGGTGTGACGAGGACACGGACAAAACAAGTATTGCTACAAATAGCAGTAATTTGCCAGATATCAATATGATAATTTAATTATCTGTGATTGGATAACGTTTCTGAAAACCATACAGTCTCACATCACTGACATAGCGTAGAATGCTAAGCAATCAAATGGATGACTCTGCAAGAAAAAACAGGAGCACCACCATATTGTATCTGCTGTTTTGCTCTGGCATTTTAAATCCATTCTGTACATGTTGGTAATTTGTGATGTAAGTAAGACTCAAGGGAAATTGTTGGACTTAGTCTACAACCACTGGGCTAAACACTGGCTTTGCATGCTCAATTTAGTTTCCATGCAAGGCACTGGATTTCTTCTCTCAAGTCAAATTCTCTGATCTCTCAGTGAAAAATATTTATTGCGTGAGTCATTCTGCGCACACATAACAAGATATCTGCTTGCTTGTCGAGTTATCTTCTCTGTCAGTCTGTCTGTCCGTCCATCTGTCTGTCTATCTGTCTGCCCTCTTCTATTTGTACTTCTGGTTAGACGCTAACTGCATTTCATTGTACTTGTACTTGTTCAATGACAATAAATTTGAATTTAATCTAACCTGAAATATTAACAAAATTAGGAGGAGGGTGACCAATCCCTAATATTGTGGTGGCAGTGATATTCATGGTAAATACGGTATATTGGTTAGTGGTCCCCTAGCAGCCAAGTGGCTATAATGAAGCACATTTGTTGCTTTTGCTTGATGCCGGAACTGACTGCACTATGCTGTTGTTTGAATAACCTATGGTGTCTGTGGTGCCTTCTAAATGAGGTGTTATCAGTCAGATTGAGTTTCCCCCTCATAACATTCGCTTTCATTTCTACAAAATAAATAAGTCATTGGTGTCATTGAAAGATCAACACAATCCGGTGTATGACCAAGTCTGAGATTGACTTCTTGAGTCATGCCTGTACACTCCTACTAAACAAGCTACTAAACAACTACTTTTGTTTCAGATGTGATATTTTCTTGTTGTATTTCTTGGTAAAATGTTTTATATTAGAGAGGTTATATTTTCTTGTTGTATTTCTTGGTAAAATGTTTTATATTAGATAGGTGATATTTTCTTTATGAGCTTTGTTGGGAAACAAAAGTGGGGCTTTTGTTGGGAAACAAAAGTGGGGCTTTTTTGGAGTAGAAAAGTCTTTCTACTCCAAAAACATATGTTGTAAATGGTTTAGAAGAGAGGCGTGGCCATGTGATGTGTATACATGCCTCAGGAAAAGATTAAAATTCCCTGTTTTAAAGTATGGGACCTGAGTGCCCTGACAGGATGGGGCTAAATGACCCTGAAGTCCCCAACATCCAGATGGCACTTTTCACATGATGGGAAGAGAATCCTAAACAGTGGCTGTGTAAAATACATATAAATCAGATGTGTATGACGCAACTGAGAACACTTCTCTTAAAAATCTGAGCATTTCCTGCAAAGTAGCAGGACTTTACTTCCCACAATTATTCATCACACAGTGCATCTCCTGGAAGTGGTTATTGATTTCTTTCTACTTCAGTGGGTTTTCACTGTCCTTGACTAGGCATCTGTCTGACACACCGCTGCTCTTTATATTGCCATGGGTAATATAAAATGAGTAACAAGCTGGAATGACACACCCTCCTTCACATAATGTTCTCTTTCTGTCTGTTCCCAATTTGATTTGCTCAGTCGACGGTAACATTAGCCATACAGCTGATTCTCTAAAGCTTTAGTCACAGTTTGGATCATCTACATTATCGGCAGGTGGCCCTTTCCATGTACTCTATCAGGCTTGGTGTTCATTTGGTTGCTTTGCAGGACAGATTCTCCATTTGACTTCTTTGACGATCGCAAGATTGATATGTCACTTAACCGCCAGCCGATCCCAGAGGAACAACCTTAACTGTATCTTGCAGAGACAACATTGAGTGTTAATGACATCTCTCCTTCATTATTACTTAACGGAAACAATGCCTTTTATATTGGTTCTCCCTGCTGTAAACAGTATAGTATATTACAGAGAATACATTAGGTTAAGTCTAATATACTAAATCCAAGAAAAAAAATTCACAAAGCGCTGCTCATGAAGGGTTTAAAGTACAAGATTGATTGCATTTTTTATGGTCTACAGATCCCATTATTCTCTCACATAAAATGACACCAGATGTTTTTAAAATAACTTAGCTCTAATTTTGAGGGTCAATGTTTAGTTTTGAGTAATACAGTTTACTTTTTAAACAACACAATTGCGTTTTGAGTGACACATTTGAGTTTTAATTACACCGTTGAGATTCAGTAACCCTGTTACCCGAGTTGTGCATCCGACCCAGTTTCCAAAAAAGTTGGGAATAATGCAAATAAAAACAGAATGCAATGATTTGCAAACCATTTATCCCTATATTTAATTGAAAATGGTACATAGACAACATATCAAATGTTGAAACTGAGAAATGTTATTGTTTTTGGAAAAATACATGCCCATTTTGAATTTGATGCCAGCAATACGTTTCAAAAAAGCTGGGGCTGAGGCATGTTTACCACTATGTTGCATTACCTCTTCTTTTAACAATACTCAATAGGCATTTGGAAACTGAGGAGACCAATTACTGTAGTTTTGAATGTGAAATGTATTCCCATTCTTGCTTGATTTAGGATTTCAGCTAACAGTTCGGGTTATCCTTTGTCAAATTTTTCGTTTCATAATGCGCCAAATGTTTTCAATGGGTGACAATTCTGGACTGTAGGCAGGCCAGTTTAGCACCCAGACCCTTTTATTACGAAGCCATGCTGTTGTAATATGTGCAGAATGTGGTTTGGAATTGTCTTGCTAAAATAAGCAAGGCCTTCCCTGAAAAAAACATTGTCTGGATGGCAGCATATATTGCCCCAAAACCTGTTTATATTGGTCAGCATTAATGGTCCCTTCACAGATGCGCAAGTCACCCATGCCATGTGCGCTAATGCACCCCAATACCATTACGGATGCTGGCTTTTGAACTGTGTGCTGATAACAAACCAGATGGTCCTTCTCTTTAGTCCAGAGGATGCAGCGTCCATGATTCTCAAAGATAATTTAAAATTTCTGGATCTTTTATATGGGTTTCTTCTTTGCATGGTAAAGTTTTAACTTGCATTTGTGGATGCAGCGACGTACTGTGTTTACAGACCATGGTTTTCTAAGTGTTCCTGAGCCCATGCAGTGATTTCCACTACAGAATCGTGTCTGTTCTTAATGCAGTGCTGTCTGAAGGCCCGAAGATCACGGCCACCCAATATATGTTTTCATCCTTGTCTCTTGCATACAGAGATTTCTCCAGATTCTCTGAATCTTTTGATGATATTATGTACCATAGATGAGGAGAGCCCCAAACTCTGCAATTTTACGCTGAGAAACGTTATTCTTAATTTGTTGCACTATTTGCCCGCGCAGTCTGTCATGGAATGGTGAACCCCTCGCAATCCTCACTTCTGAGAGACCCATCCTCCATGGAATGATCTTTTAATACCAAATCATGTTACTGACCTGTTGCCAATTGACCTAATTTGTTGTGTGATATTCCACCAGGTTTAGTATTTTAGTAATACACAACTTTTCCAGTCTTTGGTTGCCTCTGTCCCAACCTTTTTGAAACATGTTGCTGCCATCAAATTCAAAGTGGGCATATATTTTTCAAGAAACAATGCAATTTCTCAGTTTCAGTAATTTGATATGTTGTCTTTGTACTATTTTCTATTGAATATAGGTTTTAATTATTTGCACATCATTGCATTCTGTTTTTTTTACATTTTATGCAGCATTCCAACGTTTTTTGGAAACGGGATTGTACTTTCAAAACAACACATTCAATTTACAGTGCACTTATCTTTGAAAAAAGTATACAGTGAATGCATTAAAATGATTAAAACAAGAGCAATGGAAAATGGACCGAACTAGACAATGCCACTGAAAGTACACAGCTGACGCTGCAATTTTACAAATTGTACAAACAATGACAACAAATAACAAACTCATCAGCAAAAGGCATTTTAAAAAAAAGAGGTTTATAGGCTTATTGTAAAGGGGAAAGATGAAATTATTTCATAAATGTTTGACCTATATATATGCATTCTGTTATTATTTACAAAAATAATATATAAATGCATCATGATATTAGTTGTTGTAGACCTGTTGTACCCAAAATATCAGCTTTTATCTCTTCAAGGTTTTTACCAATTTTTTCGCTTCATCGCTACAAGAAAACTCGAGGCAGTTGATGTTAAGGTATGTGTCTTTCGAAGCACACCCAATGCCATTCTTGGCCTGATTCACAAAACATTATGAAGAAATATCAGCCTTTCTTTGAATAATTGTAAAGGCTGCAAACTGCCTTGTTACTTTACCAATAATATCTATCTAAATATCACAATATTTACCTCCTAAAAACCTTTTACTCAAGTCGACATTTCTGTATTATATATTTTTTATTCTAATATTTTGAGATGCTAGATTTTTGATTTCTATGAGCTGTAAGCCGTATTTATCAAGATTGAAACAAAAAAAAGGCTTGAAATGTTTCACTTTATGTGTAATGAATCTATAATATATGAAGGTGTCAACATTTTTGAAATGCACCTGTATATGTTTGGTGCTGTCTGTGTTTGATTTTGTGAAACTTTGGAGCTTGAGTGATTGCTTGCTCAGTCACATAATGGAAAGAAATGCAGTGTCTAGCGGTTTTCTAGTTTCAGTTCTTCAGAAACGATAAATGAATGCAAACTGCACCAGCTGCTTGCAATAACTAACTCAATGGCATCGCATGATCATATCTACAATACAACTAATTACCACATTAATACTATAATATCATTAATAATAATACCTATGGCAATGAGCAAGGTACCCAGAAGGAAACACAGAACCAAACCAGTGGAAGCTGTAGTACCGGGGTTTCAGCGGCCGTATTCTGACACAACCAGCAGAGCAGCACACTGACTAAGTACCCGGACCAAGGAAATCTTGAGACCGTGGTAGGAGCTGATGCATCGCTGGGTTAATGCCCATTTGAGTTCCCAGGCTAAACAAGATGCTACTTATAGGAAAAATCTTTAGCAACACAGAGATCATAGGCTAGGCTAGGAAATAATAGGGATTATATGTGAACATACCTATATATGATGATATGTTTGGTTTGGCTTACCAAATATATTATATTAGGTGACACTGTTTCCTTTATTTTTCTTGCTAATTAAAGCTTACACTCTGCATTTCAACCTCATTCTCGATGTATCATTACAAATAAAATGTCCTGGAGCGCAGATATGTAGTGCCTATTCTATATAATATTATTAGAAGGATGTGTCATTACTGTGCCTGCCCATGCTAGCCAGGTCTCATACTGTTCTAGCTGTAGACAGCTCTTCTATAGCTATCTGCTGGACCGTTGTGCTGTTGTCAAGCTGTACATGCGCATGGCAATGAACAAATATGGAAAAAGATGTCTGAAAGACAAACACTTAGGGCTCTATGCAATTTGTATCGCTGAAGCGTTACAGATTGGGTAATCAACATTTAAAGGTCATTTCAGATTGAACTGACATGCAGCATTTAACCTGAATACAGTAGCCTATCCGCTTAGGTGAAAAAGTGAAAGGTCCTCAGTGTAGGGAAAGCTACTCTGAAAATATAGCCAATTACTTTACACTGGAAGTAGTTAAGCTACACTAAATGCTACCCTTTGCGAAAATATAGTAAAGCTACAGTACAGTACAGCTACAGTAAAGCTACAGTACTCTGAGAAAGTAGTTCACTTCATTAAAGCTACTTGAGGGAAATGATAATAAATGATGTGATACATCATTTTTAAATGGAAAAACTGATTGCTATGGAGCCAGAATGTGTCCTTTTAACACAAAATGTGTAAAAAAGCAAATTAGGCAGGCTATTACCAGGCTACTACCAAAACACACCTGAGCTTTTTTAACATTTGATTTTGCTGAAAATGTCATAAGCACAATAAAGTAATTGTCCATTTCAGTTTTCTATAAAACTGCGTCAGGTCTGACAAAAACCAAACAAATATATTGCTTAATTCACCAAAGCTTTACCATCACACGGATTGGACCTGCTACAATAACTACATATCTTGTTTGATCTGTTGAGCTTGAATAATAAGACAATATACAGAGTGCATGGATCAGGGACAGAGGAGAGACGGCGGTAACTTTCTTTTTACAGTTATTGCACGGGAAGTCGAAAGTCACAACCCCCATTTCCGTAACATAAAACTTTTACATTTACATGTCTCTATTTTTTTGCAAAATAAAGTATGTACAGTAGTGTGCTTTTCCTTCAGTTAACTACACCACCACATTGCCAAAAAAATTACTACCAAACAACACTACCAATATTTAAATATCGTTCAACTGTCACTGCAAATTGTAGTGAAATTAGTAATTGAACTAGATGAACTGAAGGGCCTTTAGTATCTGGGATGGACAGACCGATTGAGACCAAAAAAAAGAGGAATAGTTACAACATTAATTTGTAAGGTATGGATAAAATAAAATGTGGCGAGCAAGATCCAGACAAGATGTTTGAATAATCACGGTTGGAATATGCTGAAAGATTAAAAAAAACATCTCAATGAATGATATAGTATTATACTGCTCATTATAACGACATTGTATTTCATTAGGTACTATCTTGTTATAACAAGATAAAAACGTCATGTTTTTTTATACAAAATAGCTATCTATTATCACAAAATAGCTATCCATTATTATTATTTTGCTTAGTAGTTCAAGGCTTCGACAGACAATGGGTAATTTTTTTCAGTAGATCAACACAAACAGTAAAAAGTCTGCTGAGCGTGTGTGAATAAGTGCATGCATACTTGTGTGTGGATTGTGCGAACGTGTCGGTGTGTGAATGCTGACCAGGTTGTAACCAGACAGCAATGTTATTCTATGAAGTTCCTCATCCTGAAATAAGCCTATGTACACAGCATTTCCACCTCACACTGCCAGAGGACAGATGCAGTCATGGGTGTGGGTAAAAAGCATCAGGGACATCTGAACTATCATGCAGCCACCTGCCTTTCTGCCTTCATCCTCTCTTCTCTCTTGCCCCTCCTCCCGGCAACTTCAGTGCAGTTCAACATCTCATTTTCACCCCACAGAGGCCCGGAGCCTTATACAAGATCAATGTGTCTCTCCCTGGTTAGACCATGTTAGTTAAGGTTAGTGTCATTGTGTTACGCTCCACAGCTTCTCGCAGGCTCCATTCGTTCAACCCTCCCTTGTAAAATGAAGAGAGGGGGTGAGATGGGGGTGAGATAGTGGTGAGAGGAACTGAAGGAATACGATGTCGGGTGGCAATTTTTCAAAGCGTCTATAAGAGTGTACGCAGATACGAGTGTATGTTTGTTGATTGATAAGCAATTTTGCAAATAATCCAAAAAATAATATTGTGTTTATTTATTCAAAAAGGTGTATTCGTTTAGGGCTTCTCATCATAGATCCTATAGTACAAAAGCCACCTGTTTGCCACAGGAAATGTTGTCCACACAGTATGGGCGGAAATGATACAGTTGTTTCATTGAGAAAAGAGAACTGACAACATTATTATATGCGTAGGTCTTGCGCAGGTTATTTACAGAACTCTTATCAGAGGAGGACAGGTGTGTTTGTGTGTAGGTGTGTGTGTGTGTGTGTATGTACTTTTCTATGTGTCCAATTTACAATTGGGAGTAGTGTTAGAGCTTGAGTTATTTTTAGGCCTAGGCATTATTGGTTAGGTTTAAGTCAAAGTTTAAGTTATTGATGTTAGGGTTAGGTTAGAGTTAGGGTTTGTGTAAGGGCTAGAGGATATGGAACATGGATTGATAGGTTATCTGTGTCCAGAAGACCTCACAAGTATTGTAGGCTTTTACAGGCTTAAGGTTAAATTGAGGTCTAGGGTTAAAATTAGGATTAAGGTTAGGTATAAACAGTTAGGTTTAGTAGAAAGGGTTCATTTTAAATTTGACAGTTTCTGGGATTAGAGAAAATTAGATTTTGCATGATAATTATGGGATCCTCACAAGGATAGTAAAATATAAAATGAGTGTGTGTGTGCAATCTTGAAATATAAAGTGGAAAAATCAAGAAAATCTGAATTCCTTCTCAACAGGAATGTCCTTGGGACCACTTTGAAGCTGTTAACAGGCTAAGCACACATTCATCCCTGAAAAACTTTAAAGCACCTTTGACTGAATGTGTGTTCATTTGAAGGATATGAATAGTGTTTCCAAGTGGTGTAGCGGTATAGGATGTATCTCTTAACAGTTAGAGCCACGGAGCAGTTTGCTATTATAACAATCAAAGAAATAAATGCATTTCATACAGCCATTTTTATTTTACATCACAATAAATGTCCAAAATGTGTCACCTAGATATTTTAATGTATACAGTACTTCTGTTATCATTTGATAGTGTTCTATATAACAAAAAATAACTTCATAGTAAGACAACATAATAACCACATCTCCAGTGATCTACCTACAATTCATTAGGCTATACAATTACACAACTTTAAAGCAATTAAAAGCTGTGTAATTGTTCCAATGTGCATGATATTGTAGAGATACCCAGCATCAGAATCACCTTTATTAACATATAACCAGACTTTACTAGGTGTACTGGTGCTAGTCAGTCTATAGAACCAGAAAACGCAAACTATATGCAAAGTTCATGAAGTAAATACTGTACAATGGATGGTAAGCATATCAGATAATGGGAGATGAACAGTGTGTACATTGTATACATTAATGTTTAGTTAATGAACACATTTCCAGTACATACCTCTATTTAGATGTATACTGTAACCATTTAGTTAACCGTTAACAGGTTGTAGATTGCTTGGTGTGGTGAGCATAAATGTGTTCGACTCTGTAGGACACATGGCTAGTCGTTACCCAGCCTAAAACCCTTCAGAAGAAGCAATAGGATGTTGATGCAAAATGGCTAGGACTTCCCTAGAAAAGCAGCAAGCTTGGAAGAAACCTAGACAGGAGCCAGGCTCCGTCAGGTGAACAGTACTCTTCTGGTTTTGTTGTGTGGTATTTTAAGAGTACACGACCTTTTGATGTCTAATCGAGCATCACAATACTCAAATGTTCAGGTAACCAGCAGGTAAAATATGATCTACTCCTTTGGTGTAAATGTAAATGTCAGTTGGCTTTTCATTGGCGAGTGTTAAAAAAGATGAGTTAAAAATAGCCATATGACCAGGTGGGCTGCGGGCAGACCCAGCAGGAGTCGTCAAGCAGAATCTAAATCAGCAACCCGACCAAGTGGATTTTTGACTGGGACAGCTAGGCGTCGTCAGGCGAATTAGTCCTGAGGCATGGTCGTAGGGTTCAGGTCATCCTGGAGTGAGTGAGAGAAAGAAGGACAAAGAAAAAAGAGAGAGCAAGAAATGGAGGGAAATTACCTTAAATCCAACAGAACATATATTTTACCGGACAGGACCAACTGACACTAGCCCCCAGCACATAGACTAATCCACCAGAGAAACTGAGGATGGAGACAGACCCTAGCCCCCCAGCACCCCAGCACATAGACTAGTTCAGAATAGATACTGGGAAAGGAGACAGCGGAGTCACGGCACACCCTTAGACATGGCCAACCTTGCAGGAAATTACCCCACCCACTTTTGCCATGTATAAGAAAGACCACCAATGGGATATCAATAAACCACTCACTAACTAACCTGAGAGAAGGCCGAGTATATTTCACAGAGTTCTCACAGTCTGTAAAAGGCAGAGAGAGACCATAACTGGACATACAGATCTTGTTAGTGTCTCAGCCCACTTGTGATGAGAATGGGAGAAGGTCTGGCATGAATTAAGGCATCCTTTTAGGGATGGCTATAGTGAGCTGGATTCATCCACTTATTAAGCCCCTGTACTACAGTGGCTCTTCAATCCACTGCCGTTCTGTTCGCCTTCATACTTCTGGGCCAGACTCAATCATAGGATCAAGTCATCAGTAAATACTTAAAAGTTAAGACTGGATCTTTGTCTCTCACAGGGATTAAGCGGATCATTACAGATA
>JACXGI010018492.1:0-13198 GCA_016801175.1 Esox masquinongy | reverse complement strand
CCCATTTCAGTCTCTGTTCATTTCCTTTCTGCCTTTGTCTTAGCTTGTGTTCACAAACTTCCTTGCACTTTGTGCACACTGCTGCGTTGGCCAAGTCCTGTGTTGGCGAACATCTTCCTTGCGCTTTGACATTATAGCAATATTAAATGTATTATTACCGCTAAAATACAATAATAAATATTTTGACTGACTCAAGTCCGTTGGAGCAAATTACGTTCAAGACGTTAAATAAATACCAGGGCGGAGATCACACACCCTGTTTTCCGACACAACGTTTTCTATGTAGAATATGACTCTATCGCTGAAAACCGGATGATCCTATTTTTGTCTCGGCGCAGACTGTATGTTTCGATGGCCAATCAAGTTAATGGAAGTAGGATATGGGCTCAAATGACTGCCAAATGTCTTGTGGGTAAATAAAGCGATGTGCACACCTGTAAATCACAATCCACACAACGGCTTTACACTTCGTATTTGTATTTAAAGATCTGTGAATGCGTGATTAAAGACTTGCAAGAATGAACAATTTGCATCTGTGCACATACACGACTTAAGAATCACACACACAACTCCTTATTTACGCAGACAAATCACCAAATACAAGGACAACTCGTGATTTACAGATACAACTCCTTTCACTTGAGATCTCGTTCATTTCTGATAGGGGGGTCAAAGAAAATTACTGCCATAAAGATTTGCAAGTGCGTTTGCATACATGTATTTCCTGAGTTGTGAATATGTAATAAAGAATCTGTACTTGTGAAATATTTTTTGCAAATCGCTGTCTACGGACACAAATTACTGTCTACGGATACAAATCACTATCTACGGATACAAATCACCGTCTACGGATACGAAACAGTTTCTACGGGTTTGGAAATCTACTGTGGCGTAAAATTAGTGACCTACTAAAAAAACGTAAAATTAGTGACCTACTAATTTTACTACAAGTGACCAACGGGAATTTAGGGGAGGGGTACACGTTTGGCTAATAGCTATACTTCCATGCAAAGAGTTCCATTCAAAGAGTTCCATGCAGCTAGCGTGGAGGACATCCTGGGTTGCACATCCGTTTGATTCAGGTAAGCGCTTTAGGTAAAGTTGCTTTGTAAAGTGAAAATCATTACAGTCGTATTATATGCATGTTAGCTATTTAGATGTTTGTTGTATGTAAATCTAATGAACATGACAAGACTTAGTGAGGACACGAGTGACGGCAAAATGTTAGATACAGTAGCTAGCTACAGTCCTAATGTAGCTACTTGTGTGTGTTGTTAGCATATTGTTTTTGCTAAATAACAGCACAGTAACCTCATGTTAGCTAAGTTAGTCTCATACCTAACCTGTAGTAATAATAAATGCTACCATTAAAGTGTATCTTGTTAGTTAATCAACATGTGCAACCCTAGCTACCAATTAATAATGTATTTATTAAATTCAGTCCATACAGTAGTTGCCTCAGATACTGATATAGCCTAAATTGACCAATTTGCCATGATTATTGGTTAGCCAATTGCTTGAATACTGACTACTTTACAGATTATTCTGTTTTCTATGTACACCACTAGGAGATAAATGGACCAGGATAAGTGTGAAGAACCGGTGCCCACTAACTGTTGATCATCCTGTAGCTGGTCTACATGCACTGTTGGAGGTGTGGCAGGCAATAATGTCCAGCAGGGCAGGTAGTGATTACATGAATACTTGTGAGAATGATAAGAATGGCATCCTGAAGTTCTGTCAATTAGGGATGTTACAAGAACTGGTACTTTGGTACCAAGTCGATGCCACAATTCTGAAAACATGACGGTACTGGTTTTTGTACAGTACCGTAGGTACCGGGGATCCAACACGTGACAGGTGGCAGCAAGTGCTGCTGCAGCTCCGCCTTCGACTCGTCGAAAAGAAGGTAGAAGTTCAATACTATTAATGTTCAATACTATTCAGATGTTTTATTGAATTCACATGCCTATATATGGCCTCAAATTACTGCCAAATGAATTGTGGGTAAATAAAGCATTGTGCACATCTGTAAATCACAATCCACACGACAGTTTTGCATTTTGCGGTTGTATTTAAAGATCGGTTTATGCGTGATTAAAGAATTGGAAGAATTACAATTTGCGTCTATACATATTTTTCTTTCGCAAGTATTCAAAAAATATGTACACATACACTACTTAAGAATTACACACACAACTCCTTATTTACGCAGACAAATCACCAAATACAAGGATACCTCGCGATCTACAGATACAACTCCTTTCACTTGAGAGTTGTATTTCCTGAGTTATGTATAAGTAATAAATGATCTGTACTTGTACAATATTTTTTAGCAAATCGCTGTCTACATAAAAAAACACTAGGACATGGATAAAAAACACTGGACACGGATACAAATAACTATCTACGGATACACTGTCCACAAATCCATGGATTAAGGCTGTTTTTATGGGTTGCAAATCTGCTGTTGCCTGAATTAGTGCAAAATGTCAGCTGACTACAAGTGACCAATGGGAATTTAGGGGAAGGTAGACGTTTAACAAGTTTAGCAAAGATTTCCATGCCGCCAGCATGCGGGACATCCTGGCTTGCACATTCATTTGATTCAGGTAAGCGCTTTAGGTAAAGTTGCTTTGTAAAGTGAAAATCATTACAGTTGTATTATATGTGTTACCTATGTAGATGTTTATTGTATGTAAACCAAATTAACATGAGGAGACATTGTTTGGACATGAGTGACGGCAAAAGGTTAGATAATGTAGTCCTAATGTAGCTACAGTACGTGTGTGTGTTGAGTTAGCAATTGTTTTTGCTAAATTACAGTACAGTAACCTCATGTTTGCAAAGTTAGTCTCATACCTAACCGTTAGTAATAACAAATGCTACCAGTAACGTGTATCTTGTTAGTTAATCAAGGTAAACATTTGCAACCCTAGCTACCAATAAATAATGTAATTATGAAATTAAATTCATACAGAACTTGCTTCAGATACTGATACAGACTAAATTGACTAATTTGCCCTGATTCTTGGTTAGCCAATTCAAACAATACTGACCAGTTTACAATTTACTCTGTTTTTTATGTTCACCACTAGGAGATAGATGTACCAGGATAAGTGTGAAGAACCGGTGCCCACTAACTGTTGATCATCCTGTAGCTGGGCTATACACCGTTGGAGGTGTGACAGGCAATAATGTCCAGCAGAGCAGGTAGCAATTACATAAATACTTGTGAGAATGATAAGCATGACATACTGAAGTTTTGTCTATAGAAGTTCTCTGCATCCCATTGCTGGCTTGCCTCTCAAGTTAGCAATGTAGGTGCCTATTTGGGAGACCAGATGTGGCACAAGTGTCCTGAACATTGTGCTGTCTTTTAGATGGGATGTTATAAGGGGATCCTGACTGGTCACTACAGATCCCATGGCACTGATAGTATGAGTATGGGTTTTAAACCATGTCATGGCAAAATATTAAATATGGGCCTCATAACAACATTGGGATCTAATCATCCCCAGTCTCCAATTGGCTCATTCAAACCCTCCCCTCCTATTGTAACTATTTCCCCAGGTCATTGTTCTAAATAGGAATGCTTTCTCAGTAAACTTACCAGGTAAAATAACAGATTAAATAACAATCTACTTAGCTAATGAAAAACCCTTCTGTTCATGTGTATTAATTATTCTGTCTCTTCACTGTTCCTGTCTATCCCATCAATGACTATATCTGTCTGTTTATTCAGAGCTCGGATGCTGCAGACTATCACAGATAGGCTGCCGGGCCTAAAAGGAGTTCATATCTTTGGGGTGGTGTAAACTATGGATGCATCTACGAAACATGATCTCTGCTCACATGCAGTCACAAAGGGTAACTGAGCAGTAGCCTTTCATTTAGTGTTGGACTGGTAACCGAAATGTTGCTGTTTCAAATTCCCCAGCTGAAAGTTCTTAGTATACCCTTCAGCAAGGCCTAAACTTTATTGCTCCTGTTGGTCTCTCTGGCTCAGAGCACCTGCTAACTGACCAAAATTTAAACATTTATGGATGGAGAGGTGATCGGAATATGTAGGCTATGACAGCTAGCTGCTTGATGAACATTTTGGTTAAAGCCTTGAACTACCCAATTTAAAATTCAAGGGCTAGACATTTCTGATTGTTGATTTCTTTCTTTGGGAATGTTAGTGAGTGTTCCCCTCTAATTGGATCAGGTATGCAAGCTGTTGAGTATTTCAAATACATGGAATAACTGGGGGTTCCAGAGGAGTTTTGACAACCATTGCAAAAATCCACCTGCCATGTAATGTCCAGTCCAGAATCCAAACCACTAGAACATTTTATTTCTTGCTGATTTTCTTTAAGTCCTAGACACATGAGGGTGCAGAGGGAAACACTCTAGATACCTTGAGGGAACGGAGGACCAGGCCATTTTCAGGGCATGTCCTCCTGAGTCAGTTTACTGGTTCCAGTACCTCTATAGTTCCATCCAACTTTTTCATCCTCTTTATGTTATGAGAAATGTTTTTGCAGTCTGGATGCTTCTTCAACTCCCGTATTCAACTCCCGTAGTTGGATACAGCTCAGTAACTACCATGGGCCTTATGGTCTGTTTGACATGCATTTAATGTGTCTCCATATTTAATAAAACATTTTGAATTACCTTTTTGTTGGTCAGTCATTCTTCAATATTCATACTTAAATTATCTATGAATAATACATTTTAATGTAAGATATTTAAGCAAATAGGTTTGAAGGGGTGTAGTGTATGACCAATATATGACAACTAAGGTCTGTTCTTAGGCACAATGTGACGAAGCATGCCTGGATACAGTTTTTGACATTGTATATTCGCCAGACACCCGAAACTTCCTGTGTTATTACTAATATAAACCTGTTACTAACTTGTACCAGATCTTATAGCTAATCAACATTTAGTGTTTGAGCAACCCAGTTTATAATTAACTGGGTTGTTAATTATAAACTTTATAAATATTTATAAATATTATAAATATATCAGCTGAGCATACAACTCAGCTGATATACTCCGCTGATAATGTAAACAACATTAAGATCTTAATTTAATCACTAATGTACTTACTGTGAACTGTTATTTACTAGTGTTTAATAGATTTTATTTCAGACTGGGGAGTTTTAATTGTTCTGCTAGAGTCTGACAATGTTGCTGATGTTAGATTCTAAGGAAAAATCATGCCCCCAAAATGAGTGTGCAATACAGGTCCCGGCATACATGTGATTGTCATATAAACAAACTGGACTAGAACATAAAATGTTTTACTGGTAGTTGAGGGTCAGGCTTGTCCTCAAGTTTCATCAGAAATTCTGCCAGGCTGTCCACCCAATCCATGTGTTCACCAACTACTTGAAACATTTGTCAGCACTCATTTCAAATTGAACACTGATTTTGCTGTAGTTTCTGTAGTTTAGTATAATATATAGTTTAGTTTAGTATAATCTACATAATCTACAGAGGTTCTCCTTTGTCATCTATAAATATTCATGCTGTACGGTTGTCTCAGTGTTCAATACAAATCAGAGCAAGAGGATTTATAACTCGAATACAGACCTTATGTTGGTTGTTACACTCATCCACAGGTGTTTTCTGTTTGTCTAATTCATTTTAAAGAACCCTTTTTGCATTGGCACTGGTCATAAAGTGCAAAAAGAATTGGGGCACAGTGAATATAAAAAAAAACAGTGGGAATGAAACCTAGGAAGAAACTTAGAGTGGAGCCAGATTTTGAGGGGTCCTCTTCTGGCTATGCTGGGTGAAATTCATAAGAATATGTGACCTTTTTCGGCCAGTATTTTTGCATGTTCACGATAATTGGTGGGTCAGTAAATACAAGTGGGCTTAGTCTTAGGCAGAATGCAGATCAGCTGCACAACCAGGTGGACAAAGACGGGGGTGACCAGGTTGCCTACTGTATCATCACTTTAAAACAACCCGGTAGACTTTGTGCAGGGACAGCTAGGAGTTGTCATGCCAGGTAATCCTAAAACATGGTCTAAGGACTTAGGTTCTCTTAAGATTCAACATGACACCACAGTAATTAGTAGGAGCATTCCTTAGATCCTAAAGGATACCTCAGAATTCAGACTGACCCTTGTCCCCTAGGATAAACTATTGCAGCATAAAAACTAAGGACTGAGATGGGGGGGGTTGGAAACAATTTGGTATGCAGTATCCAAGTAATGTTATGGAATATTTTAATACACAATGCATGTTTGGTATTAGTAGAAGGACAAGTGGCATGCTTCTTTGAGCATGTTTAGCCCGGTAGTGTTCTCAGCAGTCAGGGCCCACGGTGGAACATTGTGATCCAGAACACTGATGGCCAGAATTGGGGACAGAGGGCGGGGCTCCAGGCCAACCTGGAAAGAGGTTGAATTGAAGAATGGCAAACATTGAGACGGGAGTGACAACAAAACCAAATCTGAAAAAACAAGACAGAGCTCTGAAAAAACAAGAGATAAAACAATTGGAGATTATTGCCTGTTGCACCTCCAACGGTGCCTATAGACAAGGTACAAGACGATCAACATTTACTGTAGTGGGCACGGGTTCTTCACGCTTCTTATCCTGGTCCATAAATCTCCCCAGGGGGAACATAAAAAATACAGTCATCTGTAAACTAGTCTGTACTCATGTAATTGGCTAATAGGGATCATTTATTACATATGCACTACTCAGGAAATACAACTCTGCAAATCTAACGCACTTGCAAATCTTTATGGTACATAATTTCTTTGACCCCCCCCATCGGAAATAAACGAGATCTCAAGTGAAAGGAGTTGTATCTGTAGATCGCGATTTGTCCTTGTATTTGGTGATTTGTCTGCGTAAATAAGGAGTTGCGTGTGTAATTTTTAAGTTATGTATGTGCACATATGAAATACTTGCAAAAGAAAATGTGTACAGACGCAAATTGTTAATAATGCAAGTCTTTAATCACTCATTCACAGATGTTTTAATACAACTACTACCCAGCTAACAATTTTCCGTTGTCACAATGTTGTTCTGACGTTATCTGGCGACCGAAATTAGGTAGCAGCAACGTTGTCAGCTACGTTGTTACAACCGGAAAAGTGAAAGTTTTCTAGTTGTCGCTACGACGTAAATAATTGACGTTGTCAATTGGTCGCTAGCATGTCGTAGCAACGTGGTATTTCTAAGGTTCTCGGATGGTAATCGCGAATCCCAGGCATCCTATCCAGTTTACCATTCATTGCCCTTTTCCTCTTACATTTTCTATATTCATACGTACAGCTAGAATATGTACAGCGAAGTTCATTTCTGTTCAGACAACTTCTTGACAGTTTTCTCCAACCTTGTGTTTACCTGCTCAACTGTTCCATGAAATCTTAAATGTGTACAACACATTTCAGCAAGGTTCTACACCGACGTTTAGTTTTACAGTGAGGTATTATGTATAAATATTATACATTTATTTTATCAACCCCTTCCCAGATATAATAATGGCAATGCTGTTAGATCACCAGTCCAGACATTTTCTCCTAGCAAATTACATAACATATCCTGTAATATACAAGAGCCCCATATATAGCAAAAAAATATATACATTTACAAACAAACCAGAACATTTATGTAATTTAAAAAATATTTTATTTATCACCCACCTCACACTCCCAAGTTGGTCAACAGCACAGAAATTAAAATTAGAACTGTGTGGGACTTCATAACCATCAGGAAGGATAAAGTAGCAAATCTCATCTAGTTAATTCCGATGAAACTGTAGATCTTCAGTGGCAGTAGCCATGATAAATAGTATTGTTTTCTGCTAGTAGAGTTCTATCCTTCTCCAATCATTGACATTTTTGTTCAAGCTATCAACTGATCAAATTTAGAAATATTATCAAACTGGACATTTTACAAATAATTTAAATATAAGAACACAAGCCAATATGAATGCTTTACTCTTAATTGGGTTCTTTTCTTTTCAAATGCTGAAGAATTGTGAAATCATGAAGATAAGAAAAAATTAACAATAAATTGAAACAAACAATTAATATTATTCAACTGACAAAATACAATCACACAAGCAAAGACGGACACTTTACTCTTCTTTGTTGTCAGAAATCAGTCTGAGTGGTCTTCAACTCTATCTTCACCTTCCTCTGCCGTTGGACCCGTTGCTGCACCTGGACATGGACAATGAAAACCAGTTTAAAAACAGTATAAAACAGAGTGTCAACCAATTGATTTAATTTCGTTCATAATTTATTTATATCACTTTTACAATTTTGTCAAATGTCTTGTTGAATCATTACTTGTGGAACTCATAGTAAAATATCTTTAAATTTGAGAACTTGTGAGGTGACTCGATGTTCATCTATGATTGAAAAAAGTTACCAACCAAGCTAGTTAGTAGTTGACTTACTGTACTGTAGCTTGCTAACGTTTGAGCTAACGTTAGTTGGCTTGCTAGACAGTACTGTAATTCGATGGGAACTGCCAAAGTGATTTTAGCTATTTGACAGATAGTTATCTATCTGCTTTGTAAAGAAGTTAAATAAGCTTACCTGAGATTCCTTGTCCAGAAATGATGACGGTGCTCCAGAAATGATGTCGGCTTAACGAACTAAACTGATGTTTAACATAGTCGTACAGTACGTTTGCTAGCTGCAGTAGCTAGTTAGCCAGGTATACCTTAAAAGAAAACTTGTGCTACCTGCAGTAGTTAGTTAGGTATATTTAAGTACTATAATGTAGGCTACACGACTGTGAGGTCCGGGATGTGCCCTGTTTCCCTTCGTTGACTTGAATGTAGCCTGCCTGTGAAATCCGGGAAGTGACCTGTTTCCCTGTGTTGCCTTGAATGTTGCCTACCCAATCCCCATTATTGTTTGCACCTGTGTCTCGTTCAACCCCTATATAAGTGCTGTGTTTGCTGCCAGTCTTTGTGAGGTATGGTTTGTGTATGCAACTCTACTGAGCCTTCTTCTCCCGAGTGGTCCATTGTCCCTGTCTACTTCTAATATCAGCCCGTCTCTGTATCCTGACCATTGCCTGTCTGTTGACCGCCTCTTTTGACCCTTTGTACCTCTGCCTCCTGCCTACTTGCTTTGACTGTTACCGACCCATCGCCTGCCCATTGACTACGCTACTGCCTGTTCCTTCTGCACTCCTGTGTTTTCTCCCTAATAAAGGAGTCCCTGCGCTCTGCGCTTGGATACATCCCTCCATCCCTCTGTTTCGTGTGAGTTCATTACAACGACTAGATTAGAAAATAACTAAATTGGAAAATTGCTAGATTAGAAAACGAAGGTATGATTAACATCAATGATTATAACATAAATAAATAAACAGATAATAGTTATAACATAAATAAATAAATAAATAGCAATAACTACTAATGTAGGCTAACCACCGTAGTAGAATAGTACTGCTGTGAAAACTCACAGACATGACTAAATCAGAACATAAATCAGAATTATCTTAAACTGGAGTAATGTCTGCTGAGATACTGTAAACTTCTGACGACTATTTAGGAGTAGACTATAACGAACAAGAAATGGCGGGACGCTCGACCTGTGGCACATCTGCGCGTGTACAGTTTACAATTTGTTTACGCATTCCGTCTGTGTTGTGGGAGATTATATAGAACTATTTGAATTGGTCTGAATTGCGGCGATTGGGGAATTCTTGTGACTCTAAAGATCTTCAGGAGAACTTTGAAATATTTGGAATATGTGGTTTCCGATGCGGTGGCAGTAATGACATTGTAAGCAAAAGTACGTTGTAGCAACGAAAATAGGAGTGAATATTTCCCGGTTGTAGTTCCGTAAGATCATTACCAAACTGGTACAAAAGTTGTTACACTGTCAGTACGTCCTGTAATTGCGTTTCTGCTACATCCTAAACAGGTAAGGAAGATTACCAATTATGTGGTCATTAATTTCCTTCAGATAAGGTTGGAGTTACGTAGGATCGTTACCAAACCGGCACGTTAGTAGTTACCTTGTCAGTACGTCGTGTAATTACGCTCCTGCGACGTGCTGAGGAGGTAAGGAAGATTACCAATTATGTGGTCATGCAATTACCTTCGGATAACGTTGCCACAACGTTTTGAGAAGGTAATGTTATGAAAACGTTGCCACAATGTTTTTATGACATTACCAATCCATAACCTCAAGGTTGGTCGTGGTTATGTGGAAGATGGAAAATGTTCGCGATTTATTAAAATAAAAAACTCCTCAGAGTCTGGTATAACAGTTGATTATTTCAAGTTTAATTACATGGTTCCACGGGAACAAGCATCATGACAAAAAGCGTACAAGTACAGAGACCAACACAGAGTAAGTCATGACAGATGTTCTGATTATGCATTTCAAGTTTCAAGCTTATATTCTCTTCCAACAGTACAGATGACGGAATTAGCATTTGCAGAATGTACATTCAAGGAATAGTAGCCACTATGAGGTAGCATAAAAATGCAAGTTTGCACTCAGATAGCTCCAGGAGACACAGAAATACGGAATAGAGCTCTGTTCACCTGTAGGATGTAAGTAATAATAACCCCCTGCTGTTCAAGAGCTTCCTTCTAGAGAACAGTTTCTTATGGCGGTTTTATGGCACAGGCAGAGGCCTGTTTCTCTTACTGCTAAAAGGAGCCAAGGCCCTGCTCAGCCGACATTCCATTCATCACTGTCCCTGAATACAGATACTGGTCTTATAAGTTGGAGACAGAGAGAGACAAGTCTTTCAGTATACAGTGGGTACGGAAAGTATTCAGACCCCTTTAAATTTTTCACTCTTTGTTTCATTGCAGCCATTTGCTAAAATCAAAAAAGTTCATTTTATTTCTCATCAATTTACACTCAGCACCCCATCTTCACAGAAAAAAACAGAAATGTAGACATTTTTGCAAATTTATTAAAAAAGAAAAACTGAAATATCACATGGTCATAAGTATTCAGACCCTTTGCTCAGTATAGAGTAGAAGCACCCATTTGAGCTAGTACAGCCATGAGTCTTCTTGGGAATGATGCAAAAAGTTTTTCACACCTGGATTTGGGTGTGAAAAACTTTGTTATTTTAGCTGTGTGCTTAGGGTCATTGTTTTGTTGGAAGGTGAACCTTCGGCCCAGTCTGAGGTCCTGAGCACTCTGGATGAGGTTTTCTTCCAGGATATCTCTGTACTTGGCCGCATTCATCTTTCCTTCAATTGCAACCAGTCGTCCTGTCCCTGCAGCTGAAAAACACCCCCATAGCATGATGCTGCCACCACCATGTTTCACTGTTGGGATTGTTTTGGGCAGGTGATGAGCAGTGCCTGGTTTTCTCCACACATACCGCTTAGAATTAACGCCAAAAAGTTCAATCTTGGTCTCATCAGACCAGAGAATCTTATTTCTCATAGTCTGGGAGTCCTTCATGTGTTTTTTGGCAAACTCTATGCGGGCTTTCATATGTCTTGCACTGAGGAGAGGCTTCCGTCAGGCCACTCTGCCATAAAGCCCCGACTGGTGGAGGGCTGCAGTGATAGTTGACTTTGTGGAACTTTCTCCCATCTCCCTACTGCATCTCTGGAGCTCAGCCACAGTGATCTTTGGGTTCTTCTTTACCTCTCTCACCAAGGCTCTTCTCCCACGATTGCTCAGTTTGGCTGGACGGCCAGGTTTAGGAAGAGTTCTGGTCGTCCCACACTTCTTCCATTTAAGGATTATGGAGGCCACTGTGCTCTTAGGAACCTTGAGTGCTGCAGAAATTCTTTTGTAACCTTGGCCAGATCTGTGCCTTGCCACAATTTTTCTCTGAGCTCCACGGGTAGTTCCTTCGACCTCATGATTCTCATTTGCTCTGACATGCACTGTGAGCTGTAAGGTCTTATATATACAGGTGTGTGCCTTTCCTAATCAAGTCCAATCAGTTTAATTAAACACAGCATGACTCCAATGAAGGAGTAGAACCACCTCAAGGAGGATCAGAAGAAATGGACAGCATGTGAGTTGAATATGAGTGTCACAGCAAAGGGTCTGAATACTTATGACCATGTGATATTTCAGTTTTTCTTTTTTAATAAATTTGCAAACATTTCTACATTTCTGTTTTTTTTCTGTCAAGATGGGGTGCTGAGTGTACATTAATGAGAAATAAAATGAACTTTTTTGATTTTAGCAAATGGCTGCAATGAAACAAAGAGTTTAAAGGGGTCTGAATAGTTTCCGTACCCACTGTATGTGTAATTGATCAAGTATACAGAATACAAAACCCTTCTCATAAGGTAATGAATAAATAACGATGACAATAAATACATTTTCTACAGTTACGTAACGTGTTAGCTGGGTAAATGCAAAACTGTCGCGTACATGGATTGTGATTTACAGATGGCTTTATTTACCCACAAGACATTTGGCAGTAATTTGTGGCCATATATAGGCATATGAATTCAATAAAACATCTGAATCTTATTGAACACACTTCTATCTTAACTTCATACACTCTGAACTGTAGTGCTGCTAAACTAGGCTGTGAACACACGAGAATGCCATGAATATTCTATGAGGAGGCGTGAACTTCTTGATATGAACAAAACAAGAAACAGAAATTTAAAAAAGGAGAAAGAAATTATTTTTTCTTTCACCATTATTCCATTTCCAATTTTAACAGAGGAAATGAGAATTAAGTCTATTTTTGTTATGAATCCAAAAATTATCAAATATTGGAAGTCAAATATCAAAAAACTAATTGTTTTCTGTTGATCTGTTTTCCTATATTAAGACATAATCCAATGACCGAAAGGTACACGCACCCATTTGGCAGTCATTTGAGCCCATATCCTACTTCCATTAACTTGATTGGCCATCGAAACATACAGTCTGTGCCGAGACAAAAATAGGAGCATCCGGTTTTCAGCGATAGAGTCATATTCTACATAGAAAACGTTGTGTCGGAAAACAGGGTGTGTGATCTCCGCCCTAGTATTTATTTAACGTCTTGAACGTAATTTGCTCCAACGGACTTGAGTCAGTCAAAATATTTATTATTGTATTTTAGCGGTAATAATACATTTAATATTGCTATAATGTCAAAGCGCAAGGAAGATGTTCGCCAACACAGGACTTGGCCAACGCAGCAGTGTGCACAAAGTGCAAGGAAGTTTGTGAACACAAGCTAAGACAAAGGCAGAAAGGAAATGAACAGAGACTGAAATGGG
>JACXGI010018491.1:0-12349 GCA_016801175.1 Esox masquinongy | reverse complement strand
TGATTTATTTCAGTAATTCCATTCAAAAAGTGAAACCTGTATAATGTATACATTCATTCCACACAGACTGATATATTTCAAGTGTTTATTCCTTTTAATTTGGATGATTATAACTGACAACTAATGAAAATCCCAAATTCAGTATCTCAGAAAATTAGAATATTACTTAAGACCAATACAAAAAAAGGATTTTTAGAAACGTTGGCCAACTGAAAAGTGTGAACATGAAAAGTATGAGCATGTACAGCACTCAATACTTAGTTGGGGTTCCTTTTGCCTGAATTACTGCAGCAATGCGGCGTGTCATGGAGTCGATCAGTCTCTGGCACTGCTCAGGTGTTATGAGAGCCCAGGTTGCTCAGATAGTGGCCTTCAGCTCTTCTGCGTTGTTGGGTCTGACGTATCGCATCTTCCTCTTCACAATACCCCATAGATTTTCTATAGGGTTAAGGTCAGGCAAGTTTGCTGGCCAATTAAGAACAGGGATACCATGGTCCTTAAACCAGGTACTGGTAGCTTTGGCACTGTGTGCAGGTGCCAAGTTCTGCTGGAAAATTAAATCTGCATCTCCATAAAGTTGGTCAGCAGCAGGAAGCATGAAGTGCTCTAAAACGTCCTGGTAGACGGCTGTGTTGACCTTGGACCTCAGAAAACACAGTGGACCAACACCAGCAGATGACATGGCACCCGAAACCATCACTGACTGTGGAAACTTTACACTGGACTTCAAGCAACGTGGATTCTGTGCCTCTCCTCTCTTCCTCCAGACTCTGGGAGGATTTTCCAAAGGAAATGCAAAATTTACTTTCATCAGAGAACATAACTTTGGACCACTCAGCAGTAGTCCAGTCCTTTTTGTCTTTAGCCCAGGCGAGACGCTTCTGACGCAGTGTCTTGTTCAAGAGTGGCTTGACACAAGGAATGCGACAGCTGAAACCCATGTCTTGCATACGTCTGTGCGTGGTGGTTCTTGAAGCACTGACTCCAGCTGCAGTCCACTCTTTGTGAATCTCCCACCACATTTTTGAAAGGGTTTTGTTTCACAATCCTCTCCAGGGTGCGGTTATCCCTATTGCTTGTACACTTTTTTCTACCACATCTTTTCCTTTCCTTCGCCTCTCTATTAATGTGCTTGGACACAGAACTCTGTGAACAGCCAGCCTCTTTAGCAATGACCTTTTGTGTCTTGCCCTCCTTGTGCAAGGTGTCAATGCTCGTCTTTTGGACAGCTGTCAAGTCAGCAGTCTTCCCCATGATTGTGTAGCCTACAGAACTAGACTGAGAGACCATTTAAAGGCCTTTGCAGGTGTTTTGAGTTAATTAGCTGATTAGAGTGTGGCACCAGGTGTCTTCAATATTGAACCTTTTCACAATATTCTAATTCCCTGAGATACTGAATTTGGGGTTTTCATTAGTTGTCATTTATAATCATCAAAATTAAAAGGAATAAACACTTGAAATATATTAGTCTTTTTGGAATGAATGTATACATTATACAGGTTTCACTTTTTGAATGGAATTACTGAAATAAATCAACTTTTTGATAATATTCTAATTATATGACCAGCACCTGTATAGTAATCCTAAAATAATAATATAATTTTGAATCCAATGTGTAAAATATTTTTTCCGCTATAGATCACTGGTTGTGTGGTTAAAACAAAGGTAATGACGTTGCAATTGGAAGTACTGGGTACATGATATTTCTTCTTGCATTTTTATTTGTTGCATACTGGAGATAGGACATCGAAAACAACATAACTTTTTTCTCTCTGACTTTACTGTCAGAGAGAAAAAAGACTGTCACTGTCTTTACTGTAAATGGTCTTGAAACAATGTGAGTAGTCTTGTGGTTGAATTTATTCCGCCACTATTTGAGTGACTGTTTGTTTGGGCAAATGTACCTTTGAAACGACACAACCGTGTTTTCTTCTGACATGGTTCCTGCTAACCGTTGTGTACGTTTGCTGCTTTTGTGAGCCATAGCCTAGGCGACCGCTTGACTTTGTCATCAAAGAATTGCTTCTACACAGGTTTGCAAAAGAAAGGTCATGCAAAAGAGGGCCTAGCTCCAATAGTCACGGTTCGCCACTGACTACACATTATAGTACACATACACATTATAGTACACATACACATTATAGTACACATTCACATTATAGTACACATTATAGGTGAACTCAGGGAGGACTATGGTGAGTTGTATATTCCTATTTGTATACATACATACATAATTATGTGTCTCAATTACTCTGTTATCTGTTTATCTACAGAAAAACAGAGATCTGTACTGGGTAAGTAATGTGGTGTTTACAGGATCCAGTCTAATAACTTCACAAACAGAAATAAAGAGCAGGGAGGGAATGACAGATAATGTCAACATGTGTTTTAATGTTTACCTGTATGTGGCAAAGAGAAGCTTCACAAAACCAAAATCACACAGGCCATTGGTCAACACAAACAGCAGGGGAAGTAGTGATTTAGTGTCTTTAACCTAGATTACACAATAATGACTGTAAGGATTTACTAAACAGACTACAGATCTACTGGTTGACATGTTTATAATGTTCCTTTATAATGTTCTTTTACTCTGTTTTACAGCGTTGTTATGGGAGAATGGTGCGTAGCATTAAAATACATATTTTATTATAGTACTGTATGTATTGTTCGTGGTTATGATGGTCTCAATGTCTTCCATCTTTTATACACCTTCTAGATGACCTCATAATAGAGACAAGTGAGCAGTATCAGATACTCACTAGTCTCTTTACTGAGCCCTCCATAAGTATTGGGACAGTCAAGTCAAAATTTCTATTTTTGCTGTATACTGAAGCAATATGAGAAAATGATTTGATGCGAAATTACAGAATGTCACCTTTTATTTCTGTCCATTTTGACACATACATATATTACTAATTAAGAATAACAGCAGTCAGAGTTCCATCCCCCCATTTTATGTGAGCACACATCTAATATGTATCATACTATACTGAATGTAGGGTTCATGTCTATGCTGTTCTCAATGTCTTCCATCTACTATAGACAGGACTGATGACCTCTCAAACCTTGGTGAGTATCCTTCATACATACTGTGCCTATGGAAAGTATTCACACCCCTTTACTTTCTTATAGACCTAATTTATATCAACCAATCCAACATATTTTATAAAGCCCTTTTTACATCAGTAAGGAGTGCTGGTTGGAAAGCTGACACTCACTCTGCATTGGGGCCTACAGAGACAAACTGGAGCAGGTTGAACAGAGTACAGAAGAGAGACACACATTCAGACTCACATTGTCTATTTTCCACCCTTCTTTCTGGGTGGTATTGAAGAACCCTCCTTTCATGGCCACCTGATTAGCAGGCAGGCCAGTTTAGCACACGGACTCTCTTTTTATGGAGCCACGCTGTTGTAATAAGTGGAGAATGTGGTTTGGCATTGTCTTGCTGAAATAAGCAAGGCATTCCCTTAAAAGACATTGTCTGGATGGCAGCATATGCTATAGTCAGTTTGGCTCCGGGGGCATATTCTGCTCTAGGAAAGAAACTTCTTGTGGTGAGAGGTTTTGGTCCTGATAGACTTCAACATTCTGCCAGAGGGGAGAGTTCTGAATAGTCCATTTCCAGGGTAAGAGGGATCAGCCCCAAGTCCTGGAGGTGTGTAGGTCTTGTAGAGATGGCAGGCTGCCCTTGTCCTTGGCAGTGGCTGCAGTGTACCAGACTGTGATGGAGGAGATCAGGATGGACTCTATGATGGCAGTGTAGAAATGCACCATCATGGTCTTTGGCAGGTTGAACTTTTTCAGCTGCCACAAGAAGTACATCCTCTGCTGAGCTTTGTTTGTAAGAGAGGTGATGTTCAGCGGAGTTGGTGAGGGGAGTTGGTGCTGATAGTCAGGGGCCACTGGCGTATTTTACGATGAGAAACATTATTCTTACATTGTTGCACTACTTGCCTGCGCAGTCTTTCACATAGTGGTGAACCCCTCCCCATCTTTACTTCTGAAAGACTCTCTGGGATGCTCTTTTTATATCCAGTCATGTTACTGACCTGTTGTCAATTAATCTAATTAGTTGTGAGATGTTCCACCAGGTTTTTTTTTAGCATTACACAAGCATTTCAAAGTGAGCATATATTTTTCAAGAAACAATAACATTTCTCAGTTTCTCAGATGTGGTCTTTGAACTATTTTCTATTGAATATAGGGTTTAAATGATTTGCACTTTTTTGGAAATGGAGATGTATTACTATATTGTGCTATATCATGGTGATGATGTTCTCACAGTCTTCCATCTACTCTACACATTACAGATTACCTATGGAGGGAGGGTGAGTACATCATACGTACATACACACAAACACACAAACACACACATACAACACACGCAAGCACACATACACATACAACACATGCAAGCACAGACACATACAACACACGCAAGCACAGACACATACATCATACACAAACACACACACACACACACACACACACACACACACACAAGCACACACCTGCCATGGATTGCATTTATGTGAGGACAGTTAATGTTTCAACATTAAAAAGTACATCCACTACCTCCTAGCCCCAAACCCTAAATGTCAGACTTACAGTGGATATAAAAAGTCTTCACACCCCTGTGAAAATGCCAGGTTTTTGTGATAGGGGGTAGGGTGGCAAGACGGAAGCCTTTTCTTACAAAGAAAAACATCCAAGCCCAGCTGAAGTTTGCAAAAACAAACATCAAGTCCCCCAAAAGCACGTGGGAAAATGTGTTATGGTCTGATGACACCAAGGTTGAACTTTTTGGCCATAATTCCAAAAGGTATGTTTGGCGCAAAAACAACACTGCACATCACCCAAAGAACACCATACCCATAGTGAAGCATGGTGGTGGCAGCATCATGCTTTTGGGCTGTTTTTCTTCAGCTGGAACCGGGGCCTTAGTCAGGGTGGAGGCAATTTAGAGCAGTTCCAAATACCAGGCAATTTCGGCACAAAACCTTCAGGCGTCCGTTAGAAAGCTGAAGATGAAGAGGAAGTTCACCTTTCAGCATGACAATGACCCAAAGCACACATCCAAATTCACAAAAGCATGGCTTCACCAGAAGAGGATTAACGTTTTGGAATGGCCCAGCCAGAGCCCAGACCTGAATCCAATTGAACATATGTGGGGTGATCTGAAGAGGGCTGTGCACAGGAGATGTCCTCACAATCTGACAGATTTAGAGTGCTTTTGCAAAGAAGAGTAGGCAAATATTGCCACGTCAAGATGTGCCATGCTATAGACTCCTACCCCAAAAAAACTGAGTGCTGTAATAAAATCAAAAGGTGCTTCAACAAAGTATTAGTTTAAGGGTGTGCACACTATGCAACCAGGTTATTGTGAGTTTTTTTTTTTTTCCCCCTCAAAGATTTTAGTTTGTTTTTCAATTGAATTGTTCACGTTATAGGTCACATTAAAAGTGGAAAAAGTTCTGACATGATTTATCTTTGTCTCTTTCTTGTACATCACAAAAAGCTGGCATTTTCACAGGGGTGTGTTGACTTTTTATATCCACTGTATGTTAACACTTACCCTATCCTTAGCTTATCCAACTTTTATGCCTTTTATAACCTACTCTAACACCTAAACCTAACCCCTTAAAGCCGGTTTCACAGATTATGATTAATGCAAAATAATGTTCAATAGAAATATTCATTGAGATTGAATTTGTTGTTCCAGGATTAGGCTTTATCTCTGTCTGTTAAACCGGCCCTTCATGTGTAAACTTAGTCCTTACCCTAATTGTAACCCTAAATCTAAACCTAAATCTCTTTCTAACCCTAATCTTAATCTCAGCCCTTAAAATTGGTAATGTGTATGTGAGGACTAGACAAAACCTTCCCAAAATGTCCTCACTTAAATGGTGTAAACAAATTATATTGAGTACACAAATTCTACACACATGATTGGTCAACTCAACCAAGAGAATAAATGGTATTTTAGTGTTGTTAACCCAGATTACACGTTCTACACATGACTATAAGGATTTACTAGACAGACTACATCTACTGGTTGACATGTTTATAAAATACTCACTGCTGTCCTTCTACTCTGTACATTACAGCATACCTCAGGAAGGGGAAAGGTAAGTAGTGTTAAAATGTACACTGATGAGTCAAAACATTATGACCCCTCACAGGTAAAGCGAATAATATTGATCATCCCCTAACAAAGGCACATGCCAAGGTCTGGGTAGATTAGATGGTAAGCGAACAATCGGTTCTCGTAGTCAAGATGTTGGATGTAGGAGAAATGGGCACTAATAAAGACCAGAGTGACTCTGACAAGGGCCCAGTTGTTATGGTGAGACGACTGGGTCAGAGTGCTTGTGGAGTGCTCTTGCAGTGGTGAGTACCTACCGACAATGGTGAGTACCTACCGACGGTGGTGAGTACCTACCGACAGTGGTGAGTACCTACCGACAGTGGTGAGTACCTACCGAGTACCTACCGACGGTCTGAGGTGGGACAAACCACTGACAGGGTTTTGGGAGCCCAAGGCTCATCGATGTGCGAGGGCAAAGAAGGCTATCCTGTCTGATCTGAACCGACAGAAGTTCTACTGTGGTTCAAGTCACAGAAAGTTTAATGATGGTTATGGGAGGAATGTGTCACGACACATAGTGCATCACACCCTGCTGCGTATGGGGCTGTGTAGCCGCAGACTGGTCAGAGTGTCCATGATGACCCCTGTCCGCCGTCGAAAGTGCCTACAATGGGCACGTGAGCATTGGTACTAGACCTTGGAGTACTGGAAGAAGGTTACCTGAGTCCCGTTTTCTTTTATATCACGTAGAAGAACATTTACGCGTGCGCCGTTTACCTGGGAAAGTGATGGCACCAGGATGCACTGTGGGAAGATGACAAGCCGGTGGAGGGAGTGTGATGCTCTGGGCAATGTTCTGCTGGGAAACCCTGGGGCCGGACATTCATATGGATGTCAATATGACGTGCCACCTACCTAAACATCGTTGCAGACCAGGTACACTCCTTTTTTATTCCATGATGGCAGCGGCCTCCTTCAGCAGGATAATGCTTCCTGCCACACTGCACACATTGTTGGGGAATGGTTTGAGGAACATGATGAAGAGTTCAAGGTGTTCCCCTGCCCTCCAAATTCCCCAGATCTCAATCTGATTGAACATCTGTGGGATGTGCTGGACCAAAATGTCCAATTCATGGCGGCTCCACCTTGCAACATACAGGACATGAAGGATCTGCTACTAATATCTTGGTGCCACAGGACACCTTCAGGGGTCTTGTAGAGTCCATGCCTCGGCAGGTCGGCGCTGTTTTGGTGTCCCGCAGAGGACCAACAGCATATTAGGCAGGTGGTCATAATGTTTTGACTCCTCAGTGTATATTCTAATCAATCAATCAAAAATTATTTTATAAAGCCCTTTTTACATCAGCAGTTGTCACAAAGTGCTTTTACAAAAGTGTTTAAAAAGAACAAACAGCATGTTTATGATGTTCTCACTGTTTTATTTATAAAAATTACAGATTACCTCAGGAAAGAGACTCGTGAGTAGTATCAATCTATTTGTATGCATACATACATAAATACATACATACAGTTAGGCCCGAAAAAATTAGGACACTGACTCAATTTTCATTATTTTGGCTCTGTACGCCACCACAAAGTATTTTAAATGAAACAACCAAGAAGTGCAGACTTTCAGCTTTAATTCAAAGGGTTGAACAAAAATATGGTATGAAACATTTGGGAATTGCAACTATTTTTATACACAGTCCCCTTATTTCAGGGATTGACTCAGCCATTGCAGAATATTCCACTTCTTTGCCTTAAAAAACTCCTGGGTTGCTTTCGCAGTGTGTTTTGGGTCATTGTCCATCTATAAAGCGAAGAGCTGTCCAATCAACTTTGCTGGATTTGGCTGAATCTGAGCACACAATATATCCCTATACACTTCAGAATTCATCCGGCTGCTTCTGTCTTCTGTCACATAATCAATAAACACTAGTGACCCAGTGCCTTTGGAAGCCATGCATGCCCATACCATTACACTGCCTCCACCATGTTTTACAGATGATGTGGTATGCTTCGGATCATGAGCCGTTCCAAGCCTTCTCCATACTTTTTTCTTCTCATCATTCTGGCACATGTTGATCTTAGTTTCATCTGTCCAAATAATGCTGTTCCAGAACTGGGCTGGCTTTTTAAAATGTTTTTTGGCAAAGTCTAATCTGGCCTTTCTATTCTTGAGGCTTATGAATGGTTAGCGCCTTGTGGTGAACCCTCCGTATTTGCTCTTGTGAAGTATTTTCTTTATGGTAGACTTGGATAATGATATGCCTAACTTCTGGAGAGTGTTCTTCACTTGGCTGGATGTTGTGAAGGGAGGGGTTTTTCTTTACCATGGAAAGGATCCTACAATCATCACCATTGTAGTCTTCCGTGGATGTCCAGGCCTTTTTGTGTTGCTCACCATTGCATTCTTTTTTTCTCAGAATGTGCCTGTTGATTTGGCCACTCCTAATGTTCCTGCTATCTCCCTGATGATTTTTTTCTTTTTTTGCAGCTTAAGTATGGTCTGTTTCACTTGCATTGAGCTCCTTTGACCACATTTTGTGGGTTCACAGCAACAGCTTCCAAATGCGAATGCCACACCTGGAATTAACTCTAGACCTTTTACCTGCTTAATAGATGAAGAAATAACAAAGGAATAGCCCATACCTGTCCATGAGACAGCTTTTGAGTCAATTGTCCAATTACTTTTGGTCCCTTGAAAAAGAGGGGGCTACATATTAAAGAGGTGTAATTCCTAAACCCACATCCTCCAATTTGGATGTGAATACCCTCAAATTAAAGCTGAGAGGTTGAACTTTAAGCCCATTTTAATTTTACTGTAAGTTGACTATATTTTGGTATACAGCCTAAATAACAAAACTTGTGTCAGTGTCCAAATATTTCTTGACCTAACTGTACATTCATATACAGCTCTGGAAAAAATTAAGAGACCACTCTTAATTTTTCTCAAATCAGCATCTCTACATGTATGGCAGCCATTCCATTCCAGTGTCTGTTAAATTCCAACACAGGTGCATCTCATTTTACTTAATGAGGTACTGATTAGGTGATTACCTGAACCAAATCTAATTTAACAAGGAAAGGTATAAAAACCACTGCTGTGGTCATCACAGTCCTCTTGCAATAGGACCAGCTGGATGGCAAAAACAGTGCAAGTAGTACCTCAAAGGTAATTTGAATAAAAAAAATAACTATTCTGCATGACAAAAGAAAAGCTGTGAGGAGAAGAAGGGTTCAATTCTGGCTTTATTGGCAGAGGGATACAGTGAGCGTCAGGTTGCTTCCATCCTGAAAATTTCAAAGACGGCGGTTCATAAGAACAAGGTCAAGCAACAGACATTGGGGACAACAAAGCTACAGACTGGCAGAGGGCGAAAACGACTGTCCACTGACCGAGATGACGTCAACTTATTCGAATGTCACTCAACTACCGTAGGATGACATCAAGTGACCTACAAAGAGAATGGCTAACAGCAGCTGGGGTGAAGTGCATGGCGAGGATGGTTCGAAACAGGCTCCTAGGGTCAGGGCGGAAGTCGTGCAACGCTAGAAAAAAGCCCTTCATCAATGAGAAGCAAATAAGAGCCAGGCTGAAGTTTGCAAAAGACTGTAAGGATTGGACCGTAGAAGAATGGAGTAAGGTCATCATCTCTGACGAGTCAAATTCTCAGCTTTGCCCAACACCTGGTCATCTAATGGTTAGACGGAGACCTGGAGATGCCTACAAGCCACAGTGTCTCACACCCACTGTGAAATTTGGTGGAGGTTTGGTGATGATCTGGGGATGTTTCAGCAAGGCTGGAATCGGGCAGATTTGTCTTTGTGAAGGACGCATTAATCAAGCCAAGTACAAGGTTATCCTGGAAGAACACCTGCTTCCTTCTGCTTTGACAGTTTTCCCCAACTCTGAGAATTGTTTTTTTCCAGCAGGACAATGGTCCATGCCACACAGCCAGGTCAATCAAGGTGTGGATGGAGGACCACCAGAGTGGCATAAAGTCACCCATCAGTAGTGAGGGCCATATAAGGCTTCATTACCGTTCTTCTAGCAGCAGGATATTATGCTAACAGCGCTAACTCAGATTTTTCTTTTTCAAAATAAAAGCCATCATTGAAATATATAAGGCAATATAGTTATCTAGTCTGTACATTTTGTTTAATGTCTGTTCCAATATTGTTCGTGTCTGTTCTTTTTTCCAGACTATATTGTTAACTATATTGCCATATGAATTTCAATGATGGCTTTTATTGATTGAATATCTGAGTGCTGCCAGCATAATATCCTGCTGCTAAATTAATGCTAATGAAGCCTTGTTTGGCCATCACTACCCAACAGCAACGTGACAGACTGGTGGAGAGCATGCCAAGACGCATGAAAGCTGTGATTAAAAATCAGGATTATTCCACCAAATTTTGATTTCTGAACTCTTCCTAAGTTAAAACATTAGTGTTTTGTTGTTGAAAAATTAATATTTGAATTTGTTTTCTTTGCATTATTTGAGGTCTGAAAACAATGCATCTTTTTTTGGTTATTTTGACCAGTAGTTATTTTCTACAAATAAATACTCTAAATGACAATATTTTAATATGGCATTTGAGAGAAATGTTGTCAGTAGTTTATAGAATAAAACAAAACTGTTAATTTTACTCAAACACATACCTATGAACAGTAAAACCAGAGAAACTGATAATTTTGCAGTGCTCTTAATTTTGTCCACAGCTGTATACGTACACACATATATATTTGTATGTGTCTCATTTATTATATTGTCTGTATATCTGCCCCCAGTTATATTATGGCAAGAAAAAGTATGTTAACCCTTTGTAAATACTTGGATTTCTGCAAAAATATCTCATAACATTTGAGTCATACTCTTGCATCCCTGGACTGTGAATGTTAACACGGTGTGTTAAAAAACATTACAATGTATAATTGTTTGTGTTTTATTAGTTTAAGCAGACTGTGTTTGTCTATTGTGACTTCGATGAAGATCAGATCACATGTTATAACCAATTTCTTAAAAAATCTGAGTAATTTTAAATAATTCACATACTTTTTCTTGCCACTGTATAACCTCCCACCCATACACACACACACACACACACACACACACAGAGTCCCAAATGCATAGAAAATGTACATAGATATATGAGCACACACGTATATGCACGTAAAAACACACAAACACATAGACTGGTCCTCATTTTGATAGCAATTAGAGTAGACAAATGACACCATTGGTCAAGTCAACCAGCAGCAGGGTAAATAGTGTTTAAGTGTTTCTTACCCAGATGACACACTAATCAATGTAAGGACTAAACAGACTACATCTACTGGTTGAAATGTTTATGATTTTCTCTATGTTTTTATCTACTCTACATTACAGTTGACCTCAGGAGGGAATATGGTGAGTGTTATCACACACAAGCACACCCACACGCATACGGTCTGCGATCTGTGGAGAGAGACAGAAAATATAGCAAACACCACATTCGTTCTTTTCTTCCTCTCCTCCTTTTGTACCCCACTTCATTACCGTGGAGGTGTGGAGTTCCTTGTATTCCGCTTTGAGTTACTCCAACACCACATATCTGAACTCCTCTTCCCTTCCCCTTGATTGGTCCATTCTTACCAAATGGAACTCATAGGAGACCTTGTTTGTAGAAAGTTTTGTTTACTCTGGTGGCACATACTGCAATTCAAATTGAAGACAGAAGAAATTACATTCTCTACATCCTTGCCCCAAACCCTAAACTTAACCACAAGCCTAATGAATGCCAGCAGACAAATGTTAGGCAGCCCCTCGTCTCCTGTTGGTGATTGTTCTCTGGTTGAGGTTTCTGCAGCTTCCTCCTCTCCTCTTCCTATACTGAGCAGTTTCCCTGGTCTCATTTTATCAACCCCTAAACAAGGCCAGATGGGGGTAGGTGTGTCTGGTTTAGGGGAAGATGCAGAGCTTCAGGCTCAATCAGTTGATACAGGGGTGTTGTCCTGATAATGATGTAGGAGAGGACTATACTAAACCACACATCTAATATAGTAAAACTATTTAATATCTAATTGTCCTGATAATGATGTAGGAGAGGACTATACTGAACCACACATCTAATATAATAAAACTATTTAATATCTAATTGTCCTGATAATGATGTAGGAGAGGACTATACTGAACCACACATCTAATATAATAAAACTATTTAATATCTAATTGTCCTTATAATGATGTAGCAGAGGACTATACTGAACCACAC
>JACXGI010018490.1:0-13202 GCA_016801175.1 Esox masquinongy | reverse complement strand
AGTTCAGATCTCAGTGACTGCACAAAGCCATACCAACCACATCCACAATGTATTGATAAACAGATACTTGCAAACAAATCCTTAGCATTTCAAGATAAATGGTACCAAGACTTTCCATGGCTACATTACAGTCCATCAGCCAAAGGGGTCTTGTGTTTTTACTGCAGCAAAGGTATGTTAAACCAGTCCTCTTTAGGTCTTAGACCTGATGCTGCTTTCATCAGTACAGGCTTTAAAAACTGGAAAAAATCTGTTGAAAAATTTAGAGCCCACCAGACCTCCCAAGCCCATCGACATTATGTGACTGTGAGTGCACATCAGTCAAACCCAGTCAGTGCCCAGTTAACAAATGCATGGGGTAAGCAGCAGGAGGTGGCAAGTGCTTGAGGAAAATTGTAAGCTCAGTACGGCATGTTGCAATGCAGGGACAATCTTTAAGAGGCCACACTGATGAAAGTGGTAATCTGTATCAGCTCCTGAAACTTAGGGCAGAAGAGGATGGTCCCATTTTATTGAAATGGTTAACAGATCGCACCACGGCATACACAAGCCCTAAATCACAAAATGAAATCCTGAGCATTATGGCCAATACGATAATCAGAGGCATTGCCAGTGACGTAAGGTCTCCAGCCCTTGTTCAGTTTTCTGTGATAGTGGATGGTACGCAGGATATTTCTGGTGTTGAGCAGGAAAGTGTCTGTTTGCGCTTTTTGGACCATGACCTTGTCCCACATGAGCAGTTTATTGGGTTGTACAGTGTATCAGAGACAACAGGCCAGAGCCTTGCCAAGATGGTAACTGATGAGCTGTTGAGGCTCAATCTGCCCATGTCTGCTTTTACGTAGGCAGATTTATGATGGTGCTTCAAACATGGCAGGAAAGTACAGTGGTGCACAGGCCACAGTGAGGGAGCAGCAGCCATTAGCCCTCTATGTGCATTGTGGCGCACACTGTGTCAATCTAATCACACAGGCTGGGTGCTCAGCCTCCCCAATGATCCGGGACTGCCTTTCTTGGGTCCACCAGTTAGGTGTCCTTTTTGGCCAGTCAGGGAAATTTAAGAGAACGTTTGAAAACATAGTTACCTCTGAAAATGCACCCATCACCACACTGAAACCCCTATGTCCAACCAGGTGGACTGTGTGCAATTCTGCTGTAAAAGCTGTGCTAGGGCAGTATGAACGGGTACTTTGCAGCCTAGAGGAGATGGCAAAAAGTACATTCAGAACAGCTTCAACTGCCAGTGGCTTATGTGATCACTTCAGCAAAGGTAAGACTGTGTTGGGCCTCACACTTGCTTCTGCTGTTGTTGGAGAGCTTGAGTGCCTTAACATTTCACTGCAGAAGATCCAGACTGTCTCTGGAATGCAGGCTGCACTCGATTGTGTCCGATCCTCTCTTCAGGGAAAGAGAAATGACAAGACCTATCTTGAACTGTATGAGAAAGCTACAGCATTGATAAACTCCATTGAAACAGTTGACTCTATTGAGACAAAACATTCAAGGCGCTTTGCTGGCAAAGCAGTGGATCATTACAGGGCAGAGTTCTTTAAAGCATTGGATTGTGTGGAGGTTCATTTTGGTGATCGTTTCAACCAGGACAGTCTAAAGACTCTTCAAAACTTAGAGGGTGTCCTTCTGACCGGGGAGTTAAGTGATACAATAAATGAGTACCCTGAGTTGCATAGAGGTTCTCTCTCAGTACAGTTGCCCCTCTTTCTCCAGAAATACCCCTGTAGCAGCAGTGGAGAGGCAGCAGAGGCCCTAAGGGAAATGCCAGTGGAGGTGCGGGGGTAGTTTGATCAAGTTGAGGTCCTCGTCAGAATTCTGATGGTGGTGCCAGCGTCCTCATGTGAAGCTGAGAGGAGCTTCAGTGCATTGCAAGGACTGAAGACATGGCTAAGGGCGACAATGACCCAAGACAGACTTAACAGTCTGCCATGTGCACAAAGAAAGGCTGGACAGCCTTAACATAAACAACATATGCCAAGAGTTTGTGGGGCCCAGTGATGCCAGGAAAAATACATTTGGTACTTTCGTTTAGTGCATATGTCGTCTTGTGTGCTTTAAGTTACAGCTATTTGTAGGGCTGGGCAATTTATCAATATTATATCGATATCGTGATATGAGACTAGATATCGTCTTAGATTTTGGATATCGTAATATCGTGACATGACATAAGTGTTGTCTTTTCCTGGTTTTAAAGGCTGCATTACAGTAAAGTGATGTACTTTTCTGAACTTCCCTTTCTGACTGTTCTAGCTGTTCTATTATTTGCCTTTTCCCCACTTAGAAATTATGTCCACATTACTGATTATTATTCATCTAAAATATAAGTGTGAAGATATTTTATTAAAGCACCAATTGTCAACCCTAGAATATCGCTGCAATATCGATATCGAGGTATTTGGTCAAGAATATTGCGATATCTGATTTTCTCCATATCGCCCAACCCTAGCTATTTGGTACTTTTGTTTAGTGCCTGTCCCATCATGTAAGTTTGCTTTAAATTAAAGTTTTTTTTTTTTATTTCTACTTCTAAAGCAGTGATTATAACCTAATACATGTATTTGTTACAAAAGCATTGTATTTCTTTTATATGGGGACACTTTTTCAAAATAAGGCATTATGTTTTAAGTTATATTTGTGGCTTGATTGTAAACAACTTAAAAATAAATGGTTTTAAAGAAGAATATTTTGGTCAATTTAGTCAGCTTTTTCATTGAATCAAGAGAAACACTGAAAAGAAGGATAATGGTACAGTCTCCATGCTAGCCTACACTAATGATAGTATTAAGGCTTTCCTCTGTGTACACATGTCCTCTACAAGTATAATTGTGGCTGTATTATTTGTGCCCCCTTCAAAAATTGCTCTTCAGAAATTTTATGTTTATTGTCCCCCCCTACTGTTAGATCAGATTTACGCCCTTGGTGTCTACATGTGTGTGTCTACATGTGTTAGTGTGTTTCTAGATGTGTGTCTAGATGTGTTTGTGTGGATGTGGCCTTTATCAGACATGCCCTGTCTCAACACCTCAGTACGTTTAATTCCGTTTTTCTCCAGGTCCGTTTGGCAGCCCAACTTCATCCCAACCCCACCCTTCCTGCCTCAGTCGGCAAACTGACATGGGTGCTTCCCAGTGACCGGCCCTCGAGGGAACTCCTGGTCAAGAAGCCAGAGGGGACCAACACCCAGCAGGAGAGCCTGAGGAGGATCATGGAAAACCTGGCCTCCATAGACCACATCCTGGAAGAAGGCCTGAACAAGTATTTAAATGTCAGGGACAGGCCAGAGAAGAGCAGTGGCTGCTTCTATTGGATTGAAAAGTTGCTGTCTAGGAGGAAGAAGGAGATGGTGAGCAACAAAAAGAGGATGGACCAAAAGACAGACACCGTAAAGCAGAGAATCCAGACAGATGTTGAGGTGGAACACCTGGGGAACCTTCAGCCTAAACTGGATGTGTTAAATGAGGCCTTTAGGAAATGCACCGGAAAAACTTGCCAAGTTGAACAACAGCGTGCAAGAAATGCAGAACACCATAGGCCCCGACAACACGGTCCAGAGCTTTGTGAGTTCCTTCCACTCAGTGCCATGTATTTATTTAGACCATATATTGATCTGATTGTAGGCATTCAGTTGCATTGCATAGATATTCCCCTTGTATTGTCACCATAGAGTGACCAGAGTTTTAAAGCATTGATGTATTTCATTCCATTTGATAGTATCTGTAATATATTCCATATGCATTGTTAATGGACTTGAGGAAGAATGTTGAATTGTCATGTTAATAGAATATTATGCTAAAAATGTTGTTATAATGTATTACACTGTCCTGATATTCACTGTGTTATGGACTAGTTATAATATATAATAATTTCTTAACTTTTAATGTGTTGTATAATTGTTAAAATGTGTAATCATTATGGAGTTGGCATGATGTACAATAACACTGTCCTGATGTCCAATGTGTTATAGCGGTTCTATATTTAAGCAATAATTCACCTTAAGTGTTTGTGATATGTAACCAATGTACCACAGCCTAGGTGGTTCTTAGGCATGATAGAGCCTAGATCGAGACTCAAACAAACTGGTTTATAACACTGCTATTTGTTCTTTCAGGCAGCACAGAGCCCAGGGAAGGTGTCTGTTCTTCTGCCTGGCCAGACCTCGGCGTCCCCGCCCCCTGAGGAAGCTCTACAGGCCCCGCCCACCACTGTGAGGGCCACCTGCACACAGGATATGCCCCGCCTTCCACCTCATTCTAACCGCACCCCCGTTGTTGCATTTGGGCGTCACCATTCTACTTCTCATCACCGACGTCAGCCAGAAGGGCGGGAAGCTCCTTTGGGAAATTGCCTTTTCCCAGCATGTGAGATACATAAAGGTTGCACGGGTTGTTGTGGATTGTGGTGACGCTGGTCTTGAATCACTTTTGCATTGCCTGTAGGAATGGTTGAGGTTAGAATCAGGAGAGGGGAAGCTGATCCTGGATCTGTGTAACTAGGGGCAACTTCATCCCAGAGTGGACAGCTCTGCGTTAACTCTGTGTGTTTCTCTTGTATTTCTAGCCTGAGACAAATGAGCCAGTTTATGAAAATGAGAAACAGGCTATCAAAAAGAAAACTAGTCTGAGGAAGAGGCGAGGACACAAAGACTAATTGGGATTAAAATATAGAGGACATTCATGTTAAATATGAACATTTGTCAGATGGAAAACATGTATCTATTCAAATGGATTTTAAATTTCTGTTAGTAATGAGAGGGTGAATTGTGAATAGATAGTATGTGTCCCCTGGATTATACACATGACCAGCCAGGCCACGGGAGGTGATCTGGTAAATATGATGGATTACTGCCAAAGCTCCCATGTAACTGGTCTCTTCTGTTTTTTTGACAGGTTTGTTCAATGGCTGCATAAACTGACTTGTATGTCAAAGTAAAGGACAGCAGCCGCACGCACGCACACACACACGTGGTTTGGCACTCACCCTTTAACAGCGGGGTCTACGTGCACTGTCCCCCTCAGTATCAAACATATAATAACCTTAAATGGCACAAAACAGTACTCATTTGGTTGGTGATGAATGTGGCCTATTGTTTTTCTTCATCAAATTGATCGTCAAATTCATCCTATGGATAGATTAGTCAAACACAAACAAAATAATCTAGTTTGTGTTTGTCTAATCTATCCAGACGAATTATTTGAATATAATTAAAATTAAGGATATAGGTTATCAGTAAAAGTACATTATTAAAAGGGTAAAAGTAACAGCATCAGGAAGATATTTCTTATTCAATGAAGGCCTAATTTCTCTGTCGCTTCTTATCCCCATCCTCTGGGTCAGTGTCCAGGCTTTCACCTTGTTTAGCCCGAATGTAAAAGGCGTGGGCTTTTGTATAGCTGTCTAAAACCAATAAATAACATGACATCGAAATTTCTTCCCAAAACATTGAAGTAGCTATGGAAAAAATAAATAGAAACTGCTTTGGTATGCAAGTGCAAGTCCAGAAGCAAATTCGCTCGCACATTTCTGATTAAGCCCGCGCATGTGCACCTGTGCACCAGTTATGTGTCCCCGATTTAACGTTTTTACTGTTGGTCTGTACAATGACATTGCGATATAGAAAAGACTATTTACAATTACAAACTATTTTACAGCACAAAGGGAAAAAAATACGAAATTAGAAAGATAAACATAGGAAACACCCCTTAGGCAGAACTGTACATGCATTGCTGCATGGACATTTGGTCTTTCTAAACATCCTGATGTCCCGGTCTGTCGGGGCACAGATTCTCAACCACATCGCAACAGTTATCTTCCCTTGCAATGCAGCGCAGGAAGAATCTCTTGGAAAGTCTTATCCAGCCTCTGCTGTGATGCCCTCACGTGCTGCATTCATGGCAGACAGCAGGATCATCTGAGTATGTGTCTGGTGATCGTTCACCTTCCACCTCCATGCTGAGTAGAACTCCTCAACTGGGATGAGGATTGGGGGAAATGGAGGGAGGAATTCCAACAGCATCCTGTAGTGGGTCACACACCCCTGTCTGATGGTGTTTGAGCGATGGAAACTCACATTATCCCAAATTACCACATGCTTTGGTAAATCATCTCGAAACTGACCCCTCTCATCATCAGGGTTGAGATCTCTATATATAGGATGTTGATGTAGTCCTCTCGTTAACACTCTTTTTTTATTCACATAGCACATGACATTCGATCAATAAAAAACATGATCTACAGCTCATTTTATTGAAAACAGTAGTTTGATTACATCTATTTCAAATGGATTTCTCAATAAAGTATCATGAATGACACAGAAGTGTTTTGTGCGTTTTGTCTATTGTTTTCTTTTGCCATATTCATGGTGTTGTAGTTTCAAAACTCTTGATATAAGTGAACATAACATTTTGTTGTGTTACAGAATTCATTTATAATTGCAAAGTACCATCAATCTAAATACAATAATTGCAAAACAAAAACATGTTTTTCAAAATTTGTGCCAATTTATTGAAAATAAAGATTCTTCCCTGGAGATCCTCTCAGGCTTTGTCAGATTGTATGGGGAGCATCAGTGAACTGCAATCTTCAGGCCTCCCCACAGATGTTCAATGGGGTTCAAGTCTGTGCTTTGGCTAGGCCCTGAGAGTTGGAGCTGTGGGTTTGGCCCCTGTGTGACTTTCCTTCCCGGGCCGTGGCCTGACCTTGAGCAAAGCTCTGGTGCCGGTTCAACTCCCTGACCCTAGTCAAGGTCAATTTGGACAGGACGCCCGGTCTAATCCATCGGACAGGAACATCATTACAACTCGGGCGGCTAGGGCTCCCTAACAAGGGCTCTCTATGCGTATATGTGGTAAGCTTTGGACACTTCGTGCCTGGTCTCCTTAGCCCTAATTGCAGATTGATGGGTCAACGCCTGGTGCACACCCTGTTCACTCCCACTTGGGATCTGTCCCTTGTGCTTGACACACTGTGTGTGTGGCCCCGTTAGAGCCTCTTTAGTCAGTGTCTGATTGGACTCTGCATCTATATGGGAGGTTCTGGTCCTGTAACCAGTTTTGCCCATTGGGTGAAATGACTGTCTGCTGAAGTATTAACATGGAAAACGGGTTGGAGAAAACAAGTGTTTTGTTTCATAGCATAAATGATCTAGAGGTGCTTTTCTAAGTTTATCTAGAGTTGTCCCCATGCTGTCATTTTAATTTAGATGTGTAAATTATCTCCCTTTATGTCCAATCTATAAATCTAAACTCACACACACACATCGATTAGCCATAACATTATGAGCACTGACAGGTGAAGTGAATAACACTGATAATCTCATTATCATGGCACCTGTCAGTGGGTGGGATATATTAGGCAGCAAGTGAACATTCTGTCCTCATAGTTGATGTGTTAGAAGCAGGAAAAATGGGCAAGCGTAAGGATCTGAGTGACTTTGACAAGGGCCAATTTGTGATGGCTAGACGACTGGGTCAGAGCATCTCCAAAACTGCAGCCCTGGGGTGTTCCCAGTCTGCAGTGGTCAGTCAAGGAAGGAAAAGTGGTGAACTGGTGACAGGGTCATGGGCGGCCAAGGTTAATTGATGCACGTGAGGAGCGAAGGTGGCCCATGTGGTCCAATCTAACAGACGAGTTACTGTAGCTCAAACTGCTGAAAAAGTTAATGCTGGTACTGACAGAAATGTGTCAGAACACACAGTGTATCGCAGTTTGTTGCGTATTGGGCTGCATAGCTGCAGACCAGTCAGGGTGCCCATGCTGACCCCCGTCCACTGCTGAAAGCGCCTACAATGGGCACGTGAGCATCAAACCTGATCCACAGAGAAGTTTGGTGTTTTTATAGCTGGATGTCTTATAATTATGTGTTGAATGAAGATTTATTTCTTAAAAAAAAGAGATGAATTGCTAATTCTTCCAAGTTTAGTTCTCTGAATAACAAATACCACTAAGTATAGAACAAATGTTAAAGCCCAGACCACTGAAACAGTGTACTAACTATTCAAATAATAAAGTATAAAAAAAAACAGCAATAACACAATACTACACACCAAAATGTCCAAATCTAGAACTGAGCTGCAAAAGTGTGGAGGGGTTGTGGAGTCATCTTATTTCACCTGTCTTTCACCGTATCGTGTTCGTGACTTGCAAACGGAGCAATAACGGCGCGTTGCCTTTGCTGTAAAAGAAACAATCAGCAAAAATCGTAAACCAAAATGTTATTTTAAAATGTGAGTAAACTACAACTCATTTTAGCAGTGAGTAAATTGCATTTGTGCTCATAAGTTTGCATATCCTGGCAGAAATAGTTACATTTTGGCACTAATTCTGAAAATATGACTGATCATGCAAAAAAACTTTTTTTTTAAGGATAGTGATCATATGAAGCCATTTATTATCACATAGTTGTTTGGCTCCTTTTTAAATCAGAATGATAACAGAAATCACCCAAATGGCCCTGATCAAAAGTTTACATACCCTCCAATGTTTGGCCTTGTTACAGACACACAGGGTGACACACACAGGTGAAAATGGGGAGCAGAAAAGGACTGTCAAAAGACCTGCGTAACAAGGTAATGGAACTTTATAAAAATGGAAAAGGATATAAAAAGACATCAAAAGCCTTGCAATGCCAGTCAGTACTGTTCAATCACTTATTAAGAAGTGGAATCTCTTGATACCAAGCCAAGGTCAGGTAGAGAGATTTCAGCCAAAACTCCCAGAAGAATTGTTCAGGATACAAAGAAAAATCCACAGGTAGCCTCAGGAGACATACAGGCTGCTCTGGAAAAAGACAGTGTGGTTGTTTCAAGGAGCACAATACGACGATACTTGAACAAAAATGAGCTGCATTGTCGAGCTGCCAGAAAGAAGCCTTTACTGCGACAATGCCACAAAAAAGCCTATAGGGCTGTCACGATATCAGATTTTCACTACACAATTATCGCGGCCAAAAGATTTCACGGTAACGATATTATCGCGGTATCTATAGAAAATGTTGAAGTAAAAAAATGCTATCAGTCAAATTCATCTTCAACTTTGTTTAATGTGTTTTTTTTTCCGCTTTTTTGGCAAATTAATTACACTCAAAATACGAGTGTATGGAGGGGGAGGGAGTCTGTAACCATAACTCTACAAATAAAAAAATAAAAGTGTACAAAAAGAACAATGACACTTAATGGATAGTGAAAAGGCAACCAGATGAACTGATAAAAAAAAGATCGACAAGGCCTAACACTGAGAGGAGTTTCTGGAAAAATACAAAAACTTTTCACCTAGTGAATAGGCTACAAAAAGGCGCTAATTCAAACGCTAGTGTATACGTCCAGACTCGTAGTTTAAGCACATGCATCGTTTGTCCATGAATAAGCTATGGAAAAACCGAGAGGAGTTTTTGGAAAAATACAACGTACTAATTTCCATGTAAATAGGCTACAAAAACAGCGCGTCTTTCCGGATCTCCGGGGTTTCTAGTGGGGCTAACGAGTTGATTTCAACACCAGTGCATATGTCCAGTATCCTTGTTAAAGCACATGCATCGTTTGTCTATAGGTGACATGAATAAGGTATCGAAAAATGAGAGGGGTTTTTGGAAAAATACAACTTTAGTTTCGCCTAGTGAATACAATATTATAATTTGTTTTATTAACATGATATCAATATTACATTTTTTAAATATCACGGTTATCGTCAATACCGGTATATTGCGACACCCCTATTACAATATGCCGACAACACCTTGACACGCCTCACAGCTTCTGGCACACTGTAATTTGGAGTAACAAGACCAAAATAGAGCTTTATGGTCACAACCATAAAGGGGTCAACAAGGCCTATAGTGAACAGAATACCATCCCCACTGTGAGAGAGCTCTAAAGGCCTGGGGAATCTTGTGAAAATTGATGGCAAGATGAATGCAGTATGTTATCAGAAAATACTGGCAGACAATTTGAATTCTGCACGAAAGCTGCGCATGGGACGCTCTTGGACATTCTAGCACGACAATGACGTTCTGGTGAAGGTGAAGGTTCTGGAGAGGCCATCACAGTCTCCTGACCTTAATATCATCGAGCCACTCTGGGCAGATCTCAAACGTGCGATTCATGCAAAACGACCAAAGACTTTGCATGACCTGGAGGCATTTTGCCAAGACGATACCACCTGCAAGAATTCGGGGCCTCATACATAACTATTACAAAAGACTGCATGGTTTCATTGATGCTAAAGGGGGCAATACACAGTATTAAAAAGTAAGGGTATGCAGACTTTTGAACAGGTGTCAGTTCATTTTTTTTCTTTGTTTCCATGTTTTGTTTTATGATTGTGCCATTCTGTTATGACCTACAGTTGAATTTGCATCCCATAAGACATAAAAGACATGTGTTTTGCCTGCTCACTCATGTTTTCGTTACAAATGGTACATATATTACCAATTCTCCAAGGGTATGCAAACTTTTGAGCACAACTGTATTTGTCCAGAGTGGGACAAGCTTACCTATGAAAATTATCATCACAGCAAAAAGGCATATCATTCCAGGAGAAGTCAGGTGAATCCAAGAAAAGCAACCTGATAGGATTAAACACAATATGTTTCTTCCTACTGTGGAGTTTTTCAGAGCCAATGTACAATAACTGTTTTGCTTTTACTTCTTTTGCACAACTTGGTGTCAAGTGCTGATATACTTTATAATATAGAAATTGTTTGATAAGTCTCACCTGTGTCAGTAATGCTCTTGTGGATGTACAGGCCTCGCATGGAGATGTGTTTCACTCTACAGGAATATATTCTACACCCCGACTCAAGAGGGGAGGGCCGCAACAGGACAAAGGCTGACAGAGTGATGGTACCGTCGGGGTGAGGGATGTGACTCAAGTGACTGATGTTTGCCAGTTTCTTAGGGCGTTCACCACTACCAGGCTCCTTGAAAAGTTCAATATCCACATCCTGGGGTTCCTTGGGATAATAGCGGTCGGCCTTACACACCACCCTGGGATACAGGCTCGGCTCTATGGTCATGGAAACACTGGGAGGCACTGATGGAGGGGGGCAGTGAAACACGGTAGATGAGTGAAGTATAAACTAACAGTGGGGTATCAGAACAGTGAGGTATCATTTTACAGTAAAATATAATCTAATATTGAGGTATCGACTAATAGTGAGGTACAGTATCATCTAACAGTGGGGTATCATCTTACAGTAAAGTATAATGTAATATTGAGGTATCGACTAATAGTGAGGTATCATCTTACAGTAAAGTGTAATCTAATATTGAGGTATCGACTAATAGTGAGGTACAGTATCATCTAACAGTGAGGTATCATCTTACAGTAAAGTATAATCTAATATTGAGGTATCGACTAATAGTCAGGTAAAGTATCATCTACCAGTAGGACATCATCTAATAGTGAGGTATCATCTTACAGTAAAGTATAATCTAATATTGAGGTATCGACTAATAGTGAGGTACAGTATCATCTAACAGTGAGGTATCATCTTACAGTAAAGTATAATCTAATATTGAGGTATCGACTAATAGTGAGGTACAGTATCATCTAACAGTGGGGTGTCATCTAACAGTGAGGTATCATCTTACAGTAAAGTATAATCTAATATTGAGGTATCGACTAATAGTGAGGTATCATCTTACAGTAAAGTATAATCTAATATTGAGGTATCGACTAATAGTCAGGTAAAGTATCATCTAACAGTAGGATATCATCTAATAGTGAGATATCATCTAATAGTGAGGTATCATCTTACAGTAAAGTATAATCTAATATTGAGGTATCGACTAATAGTGAGGTACAGTATCATCTAACAGTGAGGTATCATTTTACAGTAAAGTATAATCTAATATTGAGGTATCGACTTATAGTGAGGTACAGTATTATCTAACAGTGAAGTATCATCTAATAGTGAGGTATGATCTAGAGCATTATCTGCACACTTCATATTGGACAACTTACATTAAGTAAAGTTGGGAACCTTTAAGTAAACCACTTTTGTTCAAGAGATTTATTTTTGAGGTGACAGCTGAGTTCCAAACCATGAAATTACAAAAAAACATGTTTCAATTAACTTCCTGATTTCACTGATTTGACCCCAACACAGTGAGCTACCTACAGTACCCATAAACCCAGAGCTCTTACCCATGACGTGCAAACCGATGGCTAAACTCCCACTGAGTGGGGGTATGTGGACGGAACACCAGTACGTCCCCTCACTGCTCATCCCAGTGAGGGGCACAGTTAGCGAGGCGTCCCCCTTGGCAATGCCATTCACTGCCACCCCACTGCCCTCAGTCTGGCCTGAGCGTCTGGAGTAGCGGAACAGCCTGGTCCGGTGACCGTGGCGTGGGTGTAGATGCCACTCCACTGTAAGGTCAGGCTCCTTGTGGTCCACGGCAAACTCACAGTGCAGGGTCTGCTTCTCCTGCACCTTCTCCTGCAGGCCCACCCACACGGATGGAGAGCGGGTCATGAGCACCATCACAGCTACACCCAGATGGAGGTCACAGGGAGAGTGTGGAGAGGAAAAGGGCAGAGGGGCAGAGGAGCAGAGGGAAACCAAATTGGAGCTGGGAAATGACCATTTTGTAAAAAGCAATTGGATGCTTTGAGCTACAGGTAGTTGAGAAATGCAGACTGGCTAATGGGGAACAAGCTATGTGATCAATAAATGAAAATAATACAGATATCAAGTGGTCCTGTGTGGCTCAATTGGTAAAACATGGTGTTTGGTGACTAACTGCCTTTCAAGTAAAAAATATGACACTTAAAAAAAAAACAGCTATCATGCTTGTAAAGAAATGTTAGTAGCCCATGTGTGTATAATAGACAGAACAAGAACAGTGTAAGTCTATCTCACAGTAAGTGCTTTGTTTTTTTTGTAGGACCGATTTTGTCGATTTGTCTGCACCATACCTGAGGCTCTTAGCTTGTCTTTGCCTGCAAGGGTGACCCAGCTGTGGAAGTCTGGCTGGTTGGGAGACATGGTCGTGGCTGGAGTGACTCTGAGGTAGGAGGTGATGTTAAAGAGGCCCGCGATGTGACGCAGTGTGCAGGTGAACCAGATGTCATGCTCTGTCCCTCCCAGGCTGGGCCAGCGAACACGGCTCATCCCTTTGCTGTATCTGTGGATTTCACACCTCAGCTGATCCACCGGACCTTCCACAAACTTCCTCATGTCTACCGTAGAT
>JACXGI010018489.1:0-13203 GCA_016801175.1 Esox masquinongy | reverse complement strand
TTCTTCTTTGATTGGTTGAGATTTAACTTGCATTTGTGGATGCATCGACATACTGTGTTCACAGACAATGGTTTTTCGGAAGCATTCCTGTGTCCATGCAGTGATTTTTGCTACAGAATCGTGTCTGTTTTTAATGCAGTGCCGCCTGAGTGCCCAAAGATCATGGCCATCCAATATTGTGTTTCCGCCTTTTGCCTTGCATACAGAGATTTCTCCATATTCTCTGAATCTGTTAATGATATGATGTACTGTGGATTATGAGATCCCCCAACTCTTTGCAAAATGACATTGAGAAACATTATTCATAAATTGTTTCACTATTTAGCCGTGCAGTCTTTCACAGAGTGGTGAACCCCTCCCATCTTTACTTCTGAAAGACTCATCATCTCTGGGATGCTCTTTTTATACCCAATCATGTTACTGACCTGTTGCCAATTAACCTAAGTAGTTGTGAGAGGTTCCACCAAGTTCTTTTTTGTTAGTGTTATGAATTGCACAAAAGAAATGACCATCTGGATCAAGAGGGCTAGGGGGGTTAGGGTTTTGTTTAGGTAATGTTAGCTAGCTACTTTACAAATAAACATGTTTGCTGTAATTTAAAGAAAGGCCCGGGACAACCGTTATGGTTGAACCTTCAGTATGTTTTCCTTCAACATTGTTACTGAAAGCTGCACACATAGTAAATGTGAAGAATTGTATGTGTATTTGACCCAGGTCTGGCATGTATACAGTAGTGGTGTACTCTTAAATTGCCTTATGTTCCACAGATGAAACTCCAATGAACAACTCACAACTAGGTAAGCCCTTCATATTTTGTTCCAGGTAATACTAAACTTATTTTCTTCAAATTCCCAATTTTCACACTCCATGTAGGAGCCATCTTTAAATAACTTGTAAATACATTTTTGCCTAATTCTAATGGTGAAAAGTTAGAATGTGGAAAGTTGCCAGTTTAACAAAACTAAAGCATGGACAGGGGTAAGAAAACCAATCCTTGTAATTTACTGTTTTAAGTTAACAGCACAGACTGAAGTGTTGCTTATGAATGAATGAGTTAAATTACTGTATGTAAATGAATGTTATTATTTCTGTTTAGCATATCACATTCAAAGAGACCAATAAAATATTTGCAATATTGCAATTTCATTTTTATTTAATTTAAGATGAATGAAAAACAAAGAAATACAAATAATACTGAAATGCATTTACCCTTTTCCTTTTCTTAAAAATGTTTAACACAAATTGATATTCTGATGATAATCAGCACCCCTATTGCTTTCATTGTTGTAATTGGTCTTTTTTGTTTGTAGCGCAACTAAACAGCCCAGTGTTTCGGATGAAAACGGTGACCAGCGCACTTATCTCAGGCATCATCATCCTGGGTGTAATGAGTCTGTGCTTATTCATCTTCTCCCTCACTCTCCTCAAGGGCAAGAGGGCTCCATCGGTCATCTTGCCAGGGGCTCGCAACCCAGCTTTCAACTAACCCCAGCCATAGGCCTTGCTCTAAATATCTTGCCTTCTGCTCCCCATGAGGACACTACAGTACATAGTAGGGGAGTGAGGGATTCACAATTGTGCAAAATTACAGTAGAGTATGATGCCAACTGTACACAATTACAGTAGAGTATGAAGCCAATTTTTTTGTAGGATAAATGCTGTACTGTATAAGTAATGTTAGCATAGCTATATGTAATCTCAAGAATGTACATTTCTTTTAATGTATTGTAATATTTTCATCCAATTGACAGACCATTTATTTTAGGTGTTTGATTTACAAAGTGGATTTGAGTTTGATTCAATACCTCAGCTACATGGCATCCTATTGCAGGGTAAAGGATAACTGACAAGAAATACATACAGTGTAGAATAAACAGGTCTAACACCAATGTGCTTAGTTAGTTGCCTATGGTACAGGAAGAATTGTAAACGGTGTCCCTGAAATTATAAAAGAAACGGAAACTTAAAAACAAGGAACCTCTAAACAACATTCTATGCAATAATTAAAATTTTCTGCTACCACCTTGGGTTTGGATTTAATGAATTTCATGCACTGTAAGTGTTGTAATGAATGCAACACTGACTTGATGCACAGTTCGCGAACCACTCATTTTACTAACTTTTACTGGAAGGTCCATGCTTGTTGTTTTTAGAGTTTCAGCAGTTCACTGGTGTTACTTAACCACTGTCTTTGTTTCACATTCACTGAAAGAGCAATAGTTCACATTTACTCATTCAAGTGTATTTCTTTATTTTTCATAATTTACCTATTGTAGGATAAAAGAGAAGACATCAAAACTATGAAATTACACATGGAATCACGTAGTAACAAAAATAAGTGTTAAACTGCTCAAAATACATTTATTTAAAATAGCTACCCTTTGCATTGATGACAGCACTGCAAACTCTTTGCATTCTCTCAACAAACTTAATGAGGTAGTCACCCGGAATGCATTTTAGTTAAAAGGTGTGAAGGTCAGAAGTTAATTTGTGGAATTATTTTTCCTTCATATAGCGTTTGAGCCAATCAGTTGTTTTGTGTCAAGGTAGGTTTGGTATACATTTGGTAATCCATACTATGGCAAATACAGCTGAAATAAGCAAAGAGATACCACAGTAAATCATTACTTTTAGACATGAAGTTCAGGTAAACTGGAAGATTTCCAGAATTTCTTCCATTGCAGTATCAAGTGCTGGGGTGAAACTGTCTCTCATGAGGACCCCCACAGGAAAGGTAGACCCAGAGTTACCGCTGCTGCAGAGGGTAAGTTAATTAGAATTAGCAGTCTCAGAAATTGGCAATTAACTGCACCTCAGATTGCAGCCTAAATAAAAGCTTCACAGTGGTCAAGTAACACACATCTCAACATTAACTGTTCAGAGGAGACTGTGTGTATCAAGCTATTTGACCAAGAAGGAGAGGTGCTACTGCATCAGATAACCTTGCCTCCACAATCACGAGACCTCAAGCCAATTGAGATGTTTTGGGATGAGTTGGACTGCAGAGTGAAGGAAATGCAGCCAACAAGTGCTAAGCATATTTGAGAACTCCTTCAAGACTGTTGGAAAAGCATTCCAGGTGACTACCTAATAAAGCCGGTAGAAAGAATGCCAAGAGTGTTTATGAAGTGTTTAACACTATTGTATACTACATGATTCCATATGTGATATTTGTTTTGATGTCTTCACTTTCGTTCTAGAATGAGAAAAATAGTAAAGATAAAAACATAACTTTGAATGAGTCGGTGTGTACACGTTTCACTAGTACTGTACATTTGTTGTCCTAGTGACCTCTTGAGTGGCTACTGTCTTTGTTTCAGTATTTTCACAGGTCAGGGGATGAAGCAATTGAGTTTAGCCTATAATCTTGTTGCTTAGCTTACAGCTCATTAGTGATGTATCTTGTCACATGGTGCACACAGTTGAAGTCAGACGTTTGCATACACCTTGTCCGTTGTTCACAATTGCTGATATTTAATCCTAGTAAAAACTCCCATGTCTTAGGTCAGTTAGGATCACCACTTTTTTTTAGAATGTGAAATATCCGAAATAGAGAGAATGATTTATTTCTACTTTTGTTCCTTTCATCACATTCCCCATGTGTCTGAAGTTGACATACACTCAATTAGTATTTGGTAGCGTTGTCTAAATTTTTGACTTGGGTCAAATGTTTATGGCTAGCCTTCCACGAGTTTCCCACAAAAAGTTGGGTGAATCTAGGACACACGCCCATGCCCTGTGTCTTAGATTTATGAAACTTGTTCCATAAGTCCATGTCTTCACAAGGAACATTTTTGCTAATGGGACTCAAATTTCGCCATATTAGATTTTCCGCCATTTTGGATTTTGTGAAAAACGCTTAAAACAAAACTTCTATAGCAACTAATGTCTGATCTTCATATCCTTTGATAATTTGCTTATATAGACCAAATTCTGTAAAAGATGTATAATGTATATACCCGTATGTCATAAAATGTGGTCGCTATTGACCAATAAACATTCAAGTGGGTGTGGTTTTACACATATAAGCATATAAATCAGACACAGTTGATGATGTGATAAAATTATTTGATGTACATGTCCTCAACAGTATTAAGATGTAACGTATGCAAGTAAATTACATTTTACTACAAGGTGGCGCCATAAGAGCTAGATGGCATTATCTCTTTATCTGTATCACTGAGTGTGATTTAATTTTGGCACACATAATAAGGGTAATCCATCTAGCTAATGTATGAACTATGGCTCAATTTGGCCACATGGTGCACCATTGGACAAGAAACATCATTCATGCTTTATTTCGAGAATCTATGAATAGATGGCGCACATGGATCTCTCAATGCACAAGTGGCGAAGTTAGGCCAATAGTAGCTAAATGCTGAAACACACAATGCTGCTTGCAGCTTTAATTATTATTATTATTATAATTGTGGAAGATGGAAAATGTTCGTGATGTATTAAAATAAAACTTCTCAGAGTCTGGTATAACAGTTGATTATTTCAAGTTTAATTACGTGGCGCCACGGGAACAACCATCACAACATTGACAGAGAATGAGTAGAGACTAGCAGAGTAACGTCATGACAGATTGTTCTGATTATGCATTTCAAGTTTCAAGCTTATAGTCTCTTCCAACAGCACAGATGACGGAATTAGCATTTGCAGAATGTACATACAAGGAATAGTCACCACTATGGGGTAGTCTAAAAATGCAAGGTTGCACTCAGATAGCTCCAAGAGGCACAGAGAATCATAGAATGTCGGTTGCCCAGACAACCCGGTCAAAGGCTGAGATATATCAATCTGGACAGTTACTATATGGGGACTTAAGTTAACTATGCTCTTCCCAAAAAGGAATAGAGCTCTGTTCACCTGTAGGATTTAAGTAATAATAACCCCCTGCTGTTCAAGAGCTTCCTCCTAGAGAACAGTTTCTTATGGCGGTTTTATGGCACAGACAGAGGCCTGTTTCTCTTACTGCTAAAAGAAGCCAAGGCCCTGCTCAGCCGACATTCCATTCATCCCTGCCCCTCAATACAAGACACTGGCCTTAGAAGTTGGAGACAGAGAGAGAGACAAGTCTTTCAGTATATGTGTAATTGATCAAGCATACAGAGTACAAAATCCTTCTAATAAAATAATGAATAAATAAGGATGAAAATAAATTAATTTTCTACATACTCCTGCCGTTTTAAGGCCTTTTTTGGAAATTCCCATGAGATAAAAAAGCACAAAAATTGGCCTTAAGGTGGCACTGTCGCAAGCCTCCAAAGTGGCAACCTTTGAAACCTCACCACACCCACCCCATGTGATGTAGACTCTTGAAAGTTGGTACATAGGTCCAGCTCCTCACAATGAATATTTTTCTAATTGGGACTCAAAGTCCGTTTGTGAAAATAGCCTAAAACGCTACTCCTATAGCATCTGAGGTCCAGTCTTTATGTCCTTTGACATTTGGCATCTATGGACCGATGTCTTCTAACGTTCTATAAGCCAGGCAAAGGTGGCAAAAAACATGGCCTCTATTGACCAATGAGCATATGCGTGAATGTAGTTTTGAACATATATGCACACTACTACTACAAGGTTAATGACATTAAAATTGTACTTTGTCAATATGTTGACAATGACGATACAGCAAAAATTACTGCAAGAAATTTAATGTCAACCACACGGGGGCGCTATTGAGGTTATCCATGTTTGCAAGCTCACCACACTCACCCCATTTCAGTTAGAGCCATGAAAAGGGGTAGATAATTCCAACCCCTCATGAGGAACATAATTTAAATTGGGACCCATTAGCGTTGCCCTTATGTTTTTTTCATCCATGTTGGATATTTGAAAAACGCTTCATAAGCTATTCCTATAGCATGGAATGTCCTATATTCATGTGCTTTGACATTTGGCATCTGTTGACTGATGTCTTCAAATGCTCTATAAGCCAGGCAAGTGTGGCAAAAAACATGGCCACTGTTGACCAATGAACATGTGCGTGGGCGTGGTTTTGAAAATACAGCTCTGGAAAAAATTGAGACCACTGTAAAATTATCAGTTTCTATGATTTTACTATTCATAGGTATGTGTTTGAGTAAAATGAACAGTGTTGTTTTTTTCTATAAACTACTGACAACATTACTCCCAAATTCCAAATAAAAATATTGTCATTTTTATTTGGAATTTGAGTGTTTATTTGTAGCAAACAACATCAATATTTGGTGGAATAACCTTGATTTTTAATCACAGCTTTCATGTGTCTTGGCATGCTCCCCACCAGTCTGTCACATTGCTGTTGGGTGACTTTATGCCACTCCTGGCACAAAAATATAAGTAGCTCGGCTTTGTTAGATGGCTTGTGACCATCCATCTTCCTCTTGATCAAATTCCAGAGATTTTCAATGTGGTTCAGATCTGGAGATTGGGCTGGCCATGACAGTGTCTTGATCTGGTGATCCTCCATCCACACCTTGATTGACCTGACTATGTGGCATGGAGCATTGTCCTGCTGGAAAAAACAATTCTCAGAGTTGGGGAACATTGTCAGAGCAGAAGGAGCAGGTGTTCTTCCAGGTTAACCTTGTACTTGGCTTGATTCATGCGTCCTTCACAAAGAAAAATCTGCCAGATTCCAGCCTTGCTGAAGCATCCCGAGATCATCACCGATCCTCCACCAAATTTCACAGTGGGTTCGAGACACTGTGTCTTGTAGGCCTCTCCAGGTCTCCGTCTAACCATTAGACGATGAGGTGTTGGGCAAAGCTGAAAATTTGACTCATCAGAGAAGATGACCTTACTCCATTACTCTACGGTCCAGTCCTTATGATCTTTTGCAAACTTCAGCCTGGCTCTTCTTTGCTTCTCATTGATGAAGGGCTTTTTTCTAGCTTTGCACGACTTCAGCCCTGCCCCTAGGAGCCTGTTTCGATTGTCCTCGATTGTGCACTTCACCCCAGCTGCTGTTTGCCATTCTTTTTGTAGGTCACTTGATGTCATCCTACAGTTGTTGAGTGACATTCTAATGAGTGGTCATCTCGGTCAGTGGACAGTCGTTTTTGCCCTCTGCCAGTCTGTAGCTTTGTTGTCCCCAATGTCTGTTGCTTGACCTTGTTCTTATGAACCGCCGTCTTTGACATTTTCAGGATGGAAGCAACCTGATGCTCACTGTATCCCTCTGCCAGTAAAGCCAGAATTGAACCCTTCTTTTCCTCACTCAAAGCTTTTCTTTTCAACTCTTTTGTCATGCTGGATAGTTATTTTTTTATTCAAATTACCTTTGAGGTACTACATGCACTGTTTTTGCCATCCAACTGGTCCTATTGCAAGAGGATAGTGATGACCACAGCAGTGGTTTTTATACTTTTCCTTGTTAAATTAGATTTGGTTCAGGTAATCACCTAATCAGTACCTCATTAAGTCAAATGAGGTGTGCCTGTGTTGGAATTTAACAGATATTGGAATGGAATGGCTGCCATACATGTAGAGATGATGATTTAAGAAAAAATAGGAGTGGTCTCTTAATTTTTTCCAGAGCTGTATATGCACACAACTACTACAAGAATAATGGTATTTTAATTCTACTGGGTGAATATGTTGACAATGACGATACGGCAAAAATGACTGCAAGCAATTTTTTGTCAACCACACGGGGGAGTGTGGGGGCATGTTGAAACCGACAAATTTACAAGCTCATGCCACTCACTCCGTTTGACATAGAGAATGAAAAAATTGCGGACAACTCAATGTCCTCACAGGGAACATATTTGCTATTGGAACCCATTAGCCACGCCTTCATGAATGATTGCAATCAGCAATTGAATTTGACATAGGTGTGGCTCTAACTTTATAAGGTTATAAATCCCAAATGGAATATCCAAGATTTCTGCAGCTTGCTATACTGGTAATCAACTAGGCCAGGATTGAACTCTCAAAGGTACGCACAGCTAACCCTCATGGTAGCATTATAAACGTCACCGATGTTAGGAAATTCACCAAAAATCAGCCCTATAACTCAGAGTCATGAAACTATCTGGAGATGTTAGTCACTATATGAGGTATCTGAGTCTAACTAGCTGAACCATTTGGTTTAAGTAGCTGAACCGTTTCCCATTCAAAGTTAATGGAATGAGGAAACTAACCCGGGTGTCATATCATTTTGCCCATCAATTGGAAGTGTGGCACTAGTGTGACTTTTTCATTGGATTACTCTGACGAAGAAGACAACTTTGTCCTTCAGCTGTCACTGAGTTTGCAGGCGAGCACAACGCCACTTCTACCAAAACTAGAAGTGTTTCAGTCATCCAGGTTTATATTTGAAAATCCATGCATTAAATAATACTGCTGATAGATTGCATCCATTTCCAGTTATAAGATAAAAAGAAGCATGCATTTACAGTTGGCCAAGTATAGCTCAACAAGACACTGGCTGTTAAATTTTTTTACAGCATAAAGTAAGATAAGTCTAAAATACAAAGCTTATCAATAACATACATTTATAACAGGTTGAAAACAGGTTAAATGCTTCCTGTATATTTGCCATGGTAACTCGCCATCCAGGGTGCCATTTGGACAACTCCTGCACGACAAGGCTAATCTGCTAATCTGTGAATTAGACAAGGCCTACTTGGAAGAAGAGGTTTAATCACGCAAATGTATTGTGTTATGGAAGTTTCTGAACTAATGTGTTTTTGTGTTCTACAAATGTGTAAAGGAATTACTGGTTTAACTATTGAGTTCATGAAATGGTACCTGTGAATGGTACATGTGAATAACCAAAGGAAGAATGTTGGTTGTGCTGTAACTGTGGGAAAGGAAGAATGAGGTGTTGAGGTAAACGTAAACCTTTTGTCAGGATGGGGGTAGACACAGATCAATGAGTTTTAGGACAGGATAGAGGAAGATACACAACGGGGGGTAGGAAGGAAAAGGAACATATGTTGTTTTCGCAGGATGACCATGCAGATTCTTACCCCCACCCATTCTTGTATAAGAACTGAATGTATTACCAACTGACCCCAGAGATGTCTCACGGTTTGCTCTGTAAGCTTTGGTACCTCTCTCCTTAATAAGCCGCTAATTGTACCAAGAGAATGTTTTCTCTGCACCTACTTCCTAATGAGTTCTATTCGATGGAATTGCCATCATAATTGCATTACCTAAGACTTCTATTTGTAATACTGACAGGTCTGTCGCAATGCATTTAGGGTATTTCAAGTGTAGCACATAGTAGTACGTCAAAAGGTACACAAAACAGTTCTCCTGATCATCTCAATGGCCACCATGCAGTTCTCCTAGTCATCCCAAAGCCCACCATGCAGTTCTCCTGGTCAACCAGTGGGATAGGGTTAGAGAGGGAGTGTCTGCTTAGGAAGGCGCTAGGATCTAATGTAGGCTACAAAACTATAATGTTATTGTGAAGCAAATAATGAGGTGCATTCAAAATGCAAATATTCTATTTGTCTGAGCTCTGACAATTGGCCAACCTTAAAATCAGCCTAAATTTTGACACTAAATTGCAACTGTAATCCTTACAAACAATTGCTGTGTAATAAATTAATATTAATATTTACAGTTAATTAAATTTTTATTTGCAAAAAGTAGATCAAACAAAATGTATCATCATGATATTACTTCACACCATCTACTTTTTCTTGCAGCTCAGATAAGATGAAGAGAAGGCCTTGGTTTCTTTCTCTCCTCTACGTGAGGCTGACTGGTTGAAGGGGAAGACATCACGTGTGATGTCAATCCACAAATTCCATACATCATCTGGGTATGTGTGCAACAGAAGTTCCAGCTTCATCCCCCATGGGGATTTCACATGCAACTTGATGCACATGTTGGATAAATCAAATGTATGCAACACACAGAATGCTCTGCAACTGCCTCTGCAAGGTATGTGCAAGACAAGCACAATGTTCCACTGGAAATTATATAACTTCTGATGTACCAAAGCTAATTGATGCTGTAGGTGAGATCGAAGTGTAACTGCAATCTATACCGCATACAATATTTGTAACAATCAATGAAACATGCATACCACATGTGGCTCAATAACGGTATGTGTACATGTACAGAAGGATTTTTTTCAAAAGTAATAACTAATGTATATACATGTTATATTATACTTTATATTTTATTGTGGCCTAAAATAATCAATATTGAAATGTAAAAAAGGTAACTTTTGGGGCTCTAAAGATCTATCCAAAAAACTGTCTAAAGATAAAAATAGTCTATCAATACTGGTGAAGTATGATGCTGCTTGAAAGTATGTGAATCTCATTTGCAATGTTATAGATTTTTGTGTTCACCATGAAAAGTTTATTCAATCAAAATCCGTCATTTTTTAGCTGACATAACAGGTTTATAGTTACCAATTTCATATGTTGTTTTTGGGGATATCGTACATGTAGCAGAACAAGAAAAGGAACCAGGCAAGCCTAGTTCGGCCGGCCCGTGATTAGAAGGAATGAATGTTGTTGCCCTCGCTGGATTCGAACCAGGGTCTCCTATGTGACAGGCTGTATATTTAACCACTAAACCACTAAACTATACGTGTTCTGCATTATTAAACCAATTAGTCGAAACTCCACAGTTCTCAAAACTAGTTCCCTACATTAGCTAACATCCAAACCAACAACAGGTAGGGTTGATACACTACATTCAACACGTTAAATTAGAAAGAGATTACTATAGGGACCGATGGGGACATACTTCCTCGTCATAAAATTGCATCTCGACATTAGATCATTTTGTCACACATTAACATCACACCAAGTATGAATATTTAGCTAGACACCATTAAGCATTGTGTTAAACTAACGTTATTACTAAAGTTTACTTCCACCACAAATAGCATCTAAGAACTGTATGGCTTTTGCCACTGGCTGGCCGGTGGGCACTCATTAAGAGACATTTGCTCTTCCTGGCCGGCTCCGCTTACGTGGACTAATAAGTGAAGCCCAAGATGCATTGGTTAAATCAAGTACAGAAGTAGAATCAGGTGGGTAAATAATTTGGTAAGAAATTAACCAATTAAAGTAGGGATCTTTAGGAAAGGATGGAATAAACAGAGATACAAAAAATGGGTCAGTTTGGTGTTGTCAGGTTCTAGTTAGAAGGATGCCCCTAGCCATCTCTGCACTGGGCTGAGGGCCATAGTCAGGACCTGGCAGAGAACAGATGCCTCTAGGCAGATGCCTCTGTGTGTTTTCTTTCCAGGTGTCCCCAATTAGAGGCAGCTGACCTGCATTGTCTCTGATTGGGGATCCTATTTAAGTTGCATTTTCCATCCTTGTGTTGTCGGTTATTGTCGGTCAGTCGGCTCGGCGTTCAAATGTACCTGCAATTTAGTATACCTGGCAGAGTACTGCCTGGCCTGCTGTCGCCGCCCAGAGTCCTGCCTGGACTGCTGTCGCCGCCCAGAGTCCTGCCCGGCCTGCCCCAGTCCCCGCTCCGTGGCTTGTCGCCACCCCAGTCCCTGCTCTGTGGCCACATCCTATTTAAGTTGCTGTTTCCATCCTTGTGTTATTGGTTATTGCTTGTCCTGAGATGCTGTTAGTTTGTGTGCTGGTCCTTTTTGTTTTCTCTGTTGGTTCGAATGAACCTGCCGTTTGAACTGCCATCCTGCCTGCGCCCTATTCCTACCCTATACAAACTGTTACAGGTGTCACCTATGCAAGATGAATACAAAACACACCACGCCGAGAGGAAAGGATATCTTTGAGAATGTCAGGAAGAGAGTAGTAAGAGCTCATCAGATTGGGGAAGGCTATAAAACCACCACAAAATGAGTTGAGCTCCATCCATTGAGCATTTAACATAACAGGAACTTGACCTAGAAGTGGACTCCCTTTCAAAATCTCCCCAAAAGCCACAAGAACAAGAAACCAGGCAAGCCTAGTTCAGCCGGCCCGCAATACAAAGCGTTGATCGTGGCTGCCCTCTCGAGATTCAAACACAGGTCGCCCACATGAAAGGCTGTGTCTTTAACCGCTACGCCACAGAGCTGACCATTTGCATATTGTCATTATATAATATTGTCATGCATTAATACATTATATAATATTGTCAAGTTTGAATATTTCATTTTGGAACATCCATTGAAAAGGACAACTCTGCTGCATTATTCCAATAAATACTGAATGTATTTTCTCCCTTGATTTGTGCGGGTTCTCTATTATTTAATCACTATACCGCTAAATTCTAACATCTGTGTAAATACAATGTGCGCATACAAGGCACCACTGTACACACCAAGAAGATATTTGAGAAATCAAATGCAGCTAACCACAAGAGCATTCATCAAAGATTATTAGAATTAGGGTTCCCATTAACAGACGTTCCAGGACGTTCATTTAGAATTTGCAATAAATGTGTTTGTGTAGTAGGTAGAATTGTGGAGCATTTAGCTTCTTGTGGTCGTCATCAACAAAATCCCTCCCACTGATTATCAGAAAACTAGGGTTGAGCGAGTACTCGGCTGAAACAAGTATCAGGATAATATACGTTTTACGAGCACAAGTATCAACCAATTGAAATCTCTCATATCCATACTCTTCGAAAATTAACCAACATCTTTCCCACCTGACCCGATTTGCATAAATTTAGTTTAAAAAATGTTAGACCCATTCTGAATAGATCAGAAGAAAAACAGATCCATTCCGAAAAGTACCATAGAAAAAAACGAAAAACAGACCCATGCCTGTCTGGATCCGAAAGATCCAGTCTGTGCTGGCTGTAGAAATAGAAAGAAGCCTCAAAATGGTGCAGCAGCCAGCTGGCGCCATCAATAGCACAAATATTATTGGCAAAATTTGCTCATTGTGTTAAACGTCCTAAAACAAATTACATAACCTACAAGTACAAAACCTTTTATTTATTTTATTTATATTTCCCAAATGTCCAAGATGCTTTAACAACAACAGTTCATATATTGAAGAGCTACGAATGCAACAGGCAAAATAAATCCTGAATTAATCTGGTAAAACTTGTTTTAAACTTTAATGTTACTGGTAGGGTTTCCCATGGCAAAGTGGTCTCGGGGGAGGAGCCAGACTAAGAATGGTTCAAAGAAAAACCAATGCACAATAGAGGAAGAGGAGGAGTTACCCTGCCCGGAGGAAGCCCGGGGCCCCCGTCTGGAGCCAGGCCCAGAGGGAGGGCTCGCAGGCGAGCGCCTGGTGGCCGGGTTTGCCACGGAGCCCGGTC
>JACXGI010018488.1:0-13205 GCA_016801175.1 Esox masquinongy | reverse complement strand
GTGAGACTGATACGCCATCCCCAACATAAAAACTAAAGAGTGAGACTGATACGCCATCCCCAACATAAAAATTTGGCGGAAATGGGGGTGGAACTGGTGGTTTTTAGAAGAGTGGAAGAAAACAAAAGGGAGGGCGAGGCCGAGGGAGAAGTGGACAGGGACGGAGTGGGGACCAGACAAGAGGTCCGTCATGTTACAATTGCGGTAAATATGGTCACTTTTATAGAGGGTGCCCTGAACCGGAGAGACAGGAAGTTGTGGGTGGAGGATGGCAGACAGGACCACCACACAATGTCACCCTCAATAAACCTAAGGATGACTGAAGTGTAGCAGAGAGAGCTGACGCATTTTCACAGAAGCAGTTCCTTAAGAGATTTACTAAGTCCAAAGATACCCCTTGTGTTACCCTTCTGATCGAAGGTAAGCCCCTAAATTTTCTAGTAGATACTGGTCCTGCAATGTCTGTTATCATGCGTGACTCCATGTTGAATTTTCCCATGTCAAATGAAACTGTGCGCACTGTAGATGCTTCTGATGTAGAGATGATTGAGTCCTTAACTATGCCTTTTTCTGTAGATGGAATTCCAAATCAGCACCAATTAATTTTATGTTGTCCCTGCAATTTGGCTGGCAGAGACCTCATGTGCAAATTGGGCATGAAAGTTACCTGTGAACCGGATGGTCTTGTGATTACACAGCCACAGGAGGACTGTCAGATATTGATGCTGTCTGACATTTAGACAGGTCCAGATTGGGATTATGCATGGGATGTATGACCAGATGCAGACCTTATGCGCCTTTGTGAAATCTTCTCCATTGTGCGCTCTTTCTTGATTGCATTGCACTTCTCATTTCTCCCCATTGGTTAGGGATTTAAACTACGAGAAGAAATGGCTGGTCAAACCAGGGTCTGAGACTGTGATATGCAGGAATGTGTATATTGGACCAGACCACTGTGTATTAGCGGTCCAATTAACAAGCAAACAACAATCATTGTTTGGTTTTACTGGTAGGATACCCCACATTTCAATAGCAAAGACAGACCAGATTAACTGGGAGGATGCTAGCCCCTGGCTGGAAACTGTGCTGGATGTGAATGATTGGATTACCAAGAAAGATGGTTCTAAATTCTCCCAACATTGCATGTTTGGTGTGTTCCATTCTATTGGGCTGCCCCGGCCCAGCGGGATGTTCATGGTGTTGACAGATCTATGCCTCTATTGCAGATGGTCTCATTGCCAGTTGTTGATTCCCCGCTGCTTGAGGGCCTTCCTGATACACTGTGGGCTAAAGATAAGTTTGATATGACAAATGAAGGGCGTTCAGCCTCTCACAGTCACACGCAAATCCACGTTCCAGCCCAGTAGGCCCGAGTACCATCTTAGTAAGGAAGCTGAAAAAGGGATTGCTATTGTTCATGATTCCTTGTTAAGGAGGGCTGCCATAATACTATGTCCTGATTCTCCATGTAAAACTGCCATCTTTCCTGTTCGTAAAGCTAATGAGGATTGGCGATTTGTTCAAGATCTTAGACCTGTTAATGAAGTAATACATGCTCCTTCCCCTGTCGTTCCCAACCCGGTCACTGTCTTATCTGATGTTCCACCAACCGCAAATTGGTTCTCAGTTATAGATCTGGCTAACGCATTTTTCAGTATTCCTGTGGCAAAGGAATCTCAATTTTGGTTTGCTTTTATGTTCTGTGGGAAGCAATGAACCTGGTCCGTCCTCCCTCAGGGGTACGCTGAGTCTCCGGCTGTCTTCTCTGCAGTGCTTGCTCAAAATTTGGAAGGGTTCGTACCTCCGGCTGGAAGTAAACTCATACAATATGTTGATGATTTACTCTTGGGCTCTGAGACTCAGAAGGATTGCGAAACTGATATCAGTGTGTTATATTGTGTGATATCAGAGTGTTATAGCTAATTCTTAGCTGAGAATGGCCACAAAGTTTCCAAAAAAAATTGAAACTTGTCCAACCATCTGTTAGGTACCTAGGCCATAACATCACGCCTAACGGTAGATCTTTGGGTCCAGAACGCGTTAAAGCAGTGGTGGAACTCCCCAAACCAATAACCAAAGCCCAAATGATGAGCCTTTTGGGTGTGGCCGGCTACTGCAGAGCCTGGCTTTCAGACAGCTGAAATCACACAGCCTCTGTCTGATCTCATTCATGGTCACAAAATGGGCATGAAGGACAAAATTGTTTGGACCACTGACAGACTGACTTCCCTGGATCGTCTCAAACACTCCCTGTCTACCTCTCCCTGTTTAGGTTTACCGGATCATGCGAAGCTGTTTAACCTCTTTGTCTGTGAAAAAAATGGGTTCATGTCTTCTGTTTTGACACAGGAGGGAAGGAGCGGCCAGTGGCATACTACTCCAAGCGTTTGGATCTAGTCTCTCGGGCTCTGGTCTGCCCTCCCTGTCCTTCCTCGCTCCTGTTACCCCATGTTGCTAAGTTGCTAAATTACCCCATGTTGCCATGTTTCCAAGGGTGGGGTTGTGAATATTGTACATAACTTTTGGTTTGCACCAGGATTTTTCCTATATGCCGAAAATGCCTGTGCAAAATGAGTGATTTGTATGACAAACAATGTGGGTGGGGCACACTGATGCCGATGTCGGCCCAGCCAAGGCCTGAGGGGCCGTTTGAGCACTTAATGATGGATTTCATTGAGTTGACTCCATGCCGGGGATACAAATATTGCCTGGTAATGGTGGATGTGTAGTAAGGGGGAATGAGGTAAACCCCTTCGAATGCTACTGAGTGGATAGGTAGGAAGAATTAGTGCAGAGTGAGAATCAATGACCTACGTGATAATTTAATATCTAATAATCTGACTCCATATTGTTTGTAAACATACACAAATCTCAATGACCATGATATGCTGGAAGTTGTGTCAAAGACCAGAGTTACATACCAGGTAATAGAAAAGCAGACATTTCTCATATGTGCATTATTTCAAGAATTTCCATAACAAAGTTCTTAGAAATGGTAGCAAATCTTTCGTCCCAAGCCAAACATTTAAAAGATCATGGGCCGGTTTCGCAGACACGGGTTAAGCCTAATCTAAGACTGAAAAATCAAATTCACTAGAAAACTCCATAATCTGTGTCTGCAAAACTGGCCCCATACGTTTCACGGCCTACTTTATCCTCAATGCTCCTCATCTGCATTAAAACCTATTGGAGAGTTCATCCCTTTATGGGACACACATTAAAAGACCAAACATCAGTGCAGTTAATCCAATGGAAGTCATATTTCTACTTTGTTGAATTGTCCATCATCACACCTGGTTTGTCTGAGCAGATGGGGCTACCTTGACTCCCACTCTGTATTTCCGTTCCTTTCAGGATGCAAATAGGCCCATTGGTGTGAGATTAGGATGTCCCACTGAGTTGAGACACCAGATAACACGGCACCTTCACAAACCTTCCAAAACACATCTTTCATTACACTACAGAAATCCGCCGTTTGGCCCCCGTCAGTCCAGAGAGATTGAGGGGGACCAAAGCTAGTGACGTTGCAGTAGTGTTCCCGGAGAGACGTTATCAAAGATCTGAAGTAGAAACATTGTGCCAGAGTTATAGTCACCACTATGAGGCTCGCCACCACACAGCTGCGATAGACATAGTCCCACCATGTATATTCATATCTGAGTGAGGTGGTAGTTGGTGTCCTGTAGAAGCTGTTTCACCATCGCCATGGATTCCGTCAATGACCGGGTGTTTTCCTCATAGAATGTATCCTCCCACCAGGGTGCAATGTCAGTGTCCGGTGGTACTGTAACTAGGATATGCAACAGTCCCATTGTGAAATCTTCTGTCACTTCCAAACAGAAAGTGTGGTTAGTTGGACAGGTTAATCCCCCGTAGGAGAATGAGTTCATTTCACTGATGACACACCATTGAGTACTTGACACTTGGATAGCATTAGCATAGCCGTGTAGAAAGTGTACTGTTATTCGTTTTGTATCGTTAGCAGTTACCGATTGTAATGTATTACATGTGCCGATTACATAACTAGCAGTCTCATGACAACAAGATCTTGTAGTTACCAAAATGTCAATTCCATTCCCAAAGAAATAGCCGGTGAAGTGTTCCCATTTGACAACTTGGTAGGTAACGACAACACCTAATGGGTGAACAGAAAAGGAGTTTGGAAAGACCTGCTTTCCAGGACAAAAGCAAAAGTTACATAAAAACCAATACAACCAACACATTCTTTGGAATTGTACATCATCACAGTGGGTAACAGTTCTGCATGGTTAATATCCTGCATATTGTCAGCCTGGAACCATTTAAAAAATTCAAGAGAAACGACTAGATCATTGATGGCAGGGCGTGGGGTCTTACTCAACCGGAGATCTAATATCTCCTGCCGCGCTGCTGCAAACAAGTCCTGTGTATAGGTTCTGCAAGCCATATCCTGTTCTACTGCGTGTTTGATTAAAAACCATTTGGCTAAGTCTTAACAATGTCTCAGCTTCTGACTGAACTGCCTTTATGATGTTGTCATTACCCAATGTCAGATGCTGGAAACCTGTAGCCACTTGGTTTGAAATCCAAGCCGTGTACTGTGATTGCTTAGCCAATTGATATGTGTTGGACAAGGAGTTAGCAAGCCCAAATAGGCCAGTCACATCTGAAATTAAACCCCGCCTTGTGCGGGAGTGTGTAGCTCCGACAGGTAATCTGCCTTTGTAATCTGAGATCAGATCCTCTATTTGTGTCTGTAACCATGTGAATGTTCTGTCATCCTTGCTGCAATGGGCCAGGAATGCTGACAGAACATTTGGAAAGGTTGTAGGACACTTCAACCATAACTAGATTTACATCATTCAAAAGGGTCTTGTTAACTTTTCCTTTAACAAGACCACCTTTAGGGACCGGATACGGTTTTGGGCACTGTGTTGGTTTGTGATAGCCACATGTAGTCAGGTTAAAACAATACTTAGATACCCATGAACAGTTTTTTTGCATTTGTCCAGGCTGTGAGATTAGCAACACACGAGACAACACAGTACATAGCCTCCCTGCGTTTTGTCCAGACAAATGGTCTGGGTCTGAAGAAATCACCTGTAGGAAAAGTTAGGTTATACAATGCAATGACAATGTTATGATGGATCTGTGCTATTGTTATTAACTGAATAGAGTGTGTTCAGTAGGCCTATAGGTGTTCCTGGGTAACCCAGTAACTACAACCAGACTGTTCTATTGTACTGGGAATGAATGTCAGGATTTATGTTAATCTCTTTATGTGTGGGTAAAAATCCCATTTATGCGGACGGGGAGATGAGTGGATCCTATGTCACAGCAAATTCATGTTGCACAATTTGGTCCTGAGATAACCCCCGGGGGCCATGTATCTATCTGTTTTGGATAAATGGAAATAGGTGCTTCTGTGTATGGCCCATGGTATCTCAATACCCATCTCTCGCAGCCTAGAGCGTAGTTAAGCTCTACACGCTGTCCCGCTTTGATGCAGGTGGGTCCCGTCACTTTTCTGGTTTCCGGGATCCAGGGGACAGCTGCCACCAGCCTGTTAATAAAGCACATAGACAACCACACAGAGGCCAGGCAGCTGTTGCAAATGGCCTTGACCTCGTAGGGACCATGCCATCTTGGCGCAAAAGTGTTTTCTTTCACAAACACTCTCACCGTGATCATGTCCCCTTCTGTGAATCTGGTTTCAACTTCTGGGTTTGATCGGTCTGACTGCTGCTGTCTCAGTGTAGCCTGTGCAAACAGCACCTTGAGTCTGTCCTGAATCTGTGTCAACACAGTCTGTTGTGTTGCAAACAATAGAGGTCCCAGGTCAGCTGGGTTCACCTCTGGGTCAATGGGAAGCCGCATTGTTCTTCCTGTCATCAGCAAGGACTGATACCTGTAGCTCTTGAGGGCGTGGCCCTGATCACTGTGAACACTTTGGGGTGAGCATCAATCTACTGGCCATTGTGTTGCGCAATTTTGTTTGGCAATCGATTCTTTCAGAAATCTGTTTTGCCTTTCCACAAATCCTGCTGCCTGTGGTCTGTACGGCACGTGAAACCTCAGTTTGATGTTTAACATTTCGCACATATCCTTCATGACTTGCCCGGTGAAGTGGCCACCTCGGTCTGATTCACAGCGATTCGGCACTCCCGAGAGGGGAATGACTTGGTTTGCCAGCACACATGCCATGGTGTGGGCCGAGTTATTCTTTGTGGGGATGCACTCCACCCACTTGGAAAACTTGTCGACTACAACCAGACACTACCTATACCCCCCCTTTGCAGGTTGAAGAGGTTGTAGTCAATCTGCAATGACTCCCAGGGACCCCTCAGAGGTGCTGGTCTGCCGAGCCTTGTGCATCCGGGTCTCCCCTTGTTCACCGTTGCACACACCAAGCATGGTCTGCACCAGTGTTCAACATCAGTGGCCAGGCCTGGCCACCAATAGAAATGCTTCACAAGGTGTGCTGTTTTCTCTGAGGACACATGAGCATATTCGTGATACATCTTTATAATGGGCTTCTGCAGAGAACTCGGGACCACATACTTTCCATCACAGAGGACAAACCCCTGTATAACTGTGACAAACAAATCCTGTTTCAATTTAGCCTCCAGTTCCCCCTAAGAGACCAAATACTCCTTCTGGAATTCTCTCAAATCCATGGGTGTGGCCTGAATGGCACTGACATGTGTGTCACCTGACTGTCCGCCTCCCCAGTTCTAACCAGAGAGTGATGCCTGCTTCGCCAGTTTGTCCAAAACTCCATTGTGTTCCTCGTGCACTGAAGGTTTTTTTTGTGATGTGAGCCCACACCTTCACTACCGAGAGAACATTGTTACATTTGTTAATCTCATTCCAAATCATTGAGATGATACCTTGGTGCCAAATCACTTTTCCTGCTGCTGTGAGGAACTTGCACAATTTCCATTGTGCCATGTAGTCATGCACCTCCCCAAACACATATCTGCTATCTCTATATACACATAACGGTCCTGATGGCTTCTAGCAGCGCTACAAGTTCTGCCTCTTGTGCGGAGTTCTGCCTCTTCTGCGGAGCCACCGGCTCCTAGCCCTAGTCAACCAACAGTACATCAAACTCGGCCGAAAGACGTACGTCAATGCTTTTACTGTCATCAGCCAGGACATATGGTTAATCAGTGCTTCCTGCTGAAACGCAAACAAGGGACGCCTCTGCGCACCAAGCCACCAACAGGTGTTGGGCTAATTCATACTACTGTTAGATCAGAGAAATGACAGGTGCCTCATGACAAATGTGGCTTGAAGGTCCCAGTCTCAGATCGCAGTTATGAACCATTCATATTTGAGGGATTTGTTTCCCTATCAGGTAACGATGTGTCTCAACGTCTGGTTAGGATCCTTAGAGATACTGGTGCGGCGCAGTCATTCATCCTATCTGACGTGTTGCCCTTCTCCGAAGATACATACTGTGGATCCAGTGTGTTAGTCCAGGGAATTGAAATGGGAAGTGTCCCAGTGCCATTGCACTTTGTGAACATACACTCTGAGCTAGTCAATGGATTGTTCAGAGTTGGAGTACGTCCTATGTTGCCCGTAAAAGGGGTGACATTTGTAATGGGCAATGATATTGCCGGTGGAAAGGTAATACCCATATTGGAGACGTTAGATAAAAGTGACCAGTCTCTTTCGGAGGAGCTGGCACAGAGTTATCCACGTGTTCCCTGCTTGTGCCGTCACACGTGCTCAGGCACGATGAATGAGTGATGTGATAAAAATGTCAACACTATTCTGTCTAGAGAGTTTGACCAAGAGGATAGCTTGTGTGCTACCTCTGGTAAACTGGTGGGGTCTGAAAAACAGCCCAGGATCGGGAAGAAGAATGTGGACCGTGTTGCTGATGCAATACAGTTACCAGTAACTCGTGAGCAGCTGGTTGCTTACCAAAAGGGTGACAAAAGCCTTGCTAAATGTTTTTCTAGCATTGTCTCAGTGGAGGAGCTTAAGAAGAAAAACATGGCATACTTCATTGATGGTAATCTCCTCATGCGCAAATGGACATCCCATGGTGACGCTGGTGGAGATTGGAATGCTATTTACCAGATAGTGGTTCCTACAGCCTTTCGACAAACTGTTTTATCCCTTGCTCATGATCACCAGTGGTTCGGTCATTTGGGAGTCACCAAGACTTATGATCGGGTGCTGCGACATTTCTTTTGGCCCGGTTTAAAACAGGATGTGGCTCAGTACTGTCGGACATGCCACACCTGTCAGGTAACTGGAAAACCAAACCAGGTTATTCCTCCCGCTCCTCTTTCTCCCATACCCGCCATAGGCGAACCCTTCGAACATGTGGTTGTGGATTGTGTTGGACCCTTACCGAAAACAAAAGCTGGTAACCAGTTTTTGTTGACGATTATGTGTGTGGCCACACGATACCCAGAGGCCATTCCTCAGTGAAGGGTTACTGCTCCGGTGGTGAGCAAAGCATTGATTAAATTATTTTCAACCTTTGGGTTACCTAAGGTGGTACAAAATGATCAAGGTTCAAATTTCCTTTCTAAGCTTTTCAAACAGGTGTTAAAGACCTTGTCAATAATGCATCGTGTGTCAAGCGCATATCACCCAGAGTCTCAGGGTGCGCTTGAGCGGTGGCATCAGACCCTGAAGTCTATGCTCCGTAAATATTGTTTGGAATCTGAGAAGGATTGGGATGAGGGAGTTCCTCTAGTTTTGTTTGCTGTCCGTGAGACGGTACAGGAATCCCTAGGGTTGAGCCCGGCTGAGCTAGTGTTTGGACACACAGTCAGAGGACATATGAAAGTCCTTAAGGATCAGTTTTTATCAGAAGAATTGTGTACAAAGGACAGTGTATTAGACTACGTGAGTCGTTTTTGTGAGCGCCTACATGGCGCCTGTGCGCTGGCTAAGGAAGCCACGTCTTCCTCGCAAAGACGTATGAAACATCATTATGACAAACATGCTGTTTCTCATCCTCTGAAGCCGGGTGACCAAATTCTTGTGTTGTTGCCTGTACCAGGAGCATCATTGTCAGCACATTTCTTGGGTATTTATGTGATTGAAAGGAAACTAAGTGAAACTGATTACGTGATACAAACCCCTGATAGTCCCGTGTGTGTCACATCAACATGCTAAAGACGTACCACACCAGACCCATCAACCAGATAGGCAGTCCAGAGAGCCAGATAGGCAGTCCTATATTGCTACAGCTGGTATAGTGAGCGCGCATGTTATTGATGCTGGTGAAGATGGTTTGGAGTTGCGCAATACTCAGCAGCAGTGCGCTAGATTGCCCAACTCAGAAACGCTGCTGTCTCTCCAGGGTCAGATGCGCCCTGTTGATGCCAATGTCTCAGCTATTACTACCTTCCCTGCACCTACTACCAGACGGGAGCTACGCTGTTTCTTAGGAATGGTTGGCTACTACCGTAGTTTCTGTAAGAACTTCTCTGCAGTAGTCGCTCCGTTGACGGAGTTGCTCAGTCCGGCAAGAACATTTGATTGGTCTACAGATTGTCAAGCTGCTTTCAACACTGCCAAAGCACTCCTGTGTAGTACCCCTGTTCTTGCTGCTCCGGATTTCAAGCAACCTTTCAAACTAGAGGTAGATGCAAGTGCTAGAGGTGCTGGTGCTGTTCTGCTGCAGGCAGACCAAAGTGGAGTGGACCATCCTGTCTGTTATTTTTCTCAAAAATGTAACAAGTGTCAGACTAAATATTCAACCATTGAACAAGAAGCTCTTGCTATGTTGTTAGCTCTGCAGTACTTCGAAGTCTATGTTGGTTCCAGTGCACTGTCAGTGATAGTGTATACGGACCATAACCCCTTAGTTTTTCTCCACCGTATGTACAACCAGAACCAACGCCTTATGCATTGGGCACTTGTTGTGCAAAATTATAATTTGGAGATCCGCCACAAAAAGGGGTCTGATAATGTACTGGCAGATGCATTGTCTCGTGTGTAGAGATGTATGATTTATTTTCTATCCTGTGTGGATGCCTTTGCACGTTGTTCAAATAGTGTTCTATATACTTTTTATGTCTTGAATCGCAAACCATTGGAAGTTTGCTCTTTTAAGGGTGGGAGTGTTACGCATGCAGGTACCCTGTATGTGCGTTTGTGTTTTTCCCCTCCTGCCAATTCCCCAGGTGTCCCTTATGTTCCTGATTGTGCTCGTTAATGTTTCCCACCTGGTAGTCATGAGTGCATCGCCTGACTGCTGAGGTGGACCTATCAGTGGACACCCCTCCTAATTGCACCACCTGTTCCTTTTTCCATTACCCAATCGCATCACACATCCCTGGTTTAAAAACCCAGTCAGTTGGTTTGATTTGCCTCACATGGACATAGTCACTCTTGAGATACATACCTTTTTTGATAGACAGACACTTTGCTCATACATACATCACTTAGTTTAGCACATACCTGCACATTTGTCCTGTTTCATGCGAGTATGTATTGCTGTGGTGTTTTGTTTGGTGTTGTCTAGTCAATTGTTTGCTGTGTGCTGTTTAGTCCTTGTTCAACCTGTGTGTTTTGTTTATCCCTGTGTCCCTGGGAAAAGTTTTTTTTAGCAAGTTGCTCTTAGGCATACACAACCCGTAGGAAAACTTTGTCTAAAAACACTAGTTAGAACTGAGCGGACCACCCACTGTATTTTTGTATTGGTTAGTAGTCAGCTAAGCGGTTCTTGAGGCAGGCAAGTTCAGTTTAGGGGTGTTTTGACCATATTATTTCATTTCTTGGGTTCAGCTCAGCCCCTTTTCCCTCCCCCCTTCACCGTGTGTTTATAATAAATGTTTTATGTTTAATGGTAGCTTTGGATGTCTATGTCATTTGTTCTCACTGTCCATTTACACTACACTGATTTGCATTAGTTTTATGTTACGGGTCTCTGTACCATCCACCCTAGACTGCTAGAGCCACAGGGTTCATAACACCCTCTCCCCCACACAGGTGAGGTAGGATTCTGTCATTGACAGTGGTTATATCTCTAGCCTGTACATCTGCCAACCATCTAGCTAAACATTGAGCAGACACTCCTTTGATTCTGCCTTGCAACATTTGAACCGGCGTGTGCACTGTGTACAACCACATGTTGAAACCCGACTAAAGGTTCTGTTGTGGTTAACATCCAGTGCAATGCCAGAACGTGTTGTGTACACTGGTCAAATCCCTGTCCGACTGAAGATTTCTTCCTGCTGCAGTAAGCTATAGGCCGTAGCTTACCTCTATGCACCTGGGCTAAGACGCCATTCAGAGTGTTGTCCACTGTGTCAACCTGAACATGGAAACGCTTTGATGGGTCAAGGAGGCCAAGGGCTGGCGCTGAACTCAGCTTCCACTTCAAGTTGGTGAAAGCCTCATGCTCATGTTGCCAGTCGAGAACATCCGATGGTCTGGTCTTGCCCTTCATGAGAGAGTAAAGAGGAGATGTGATTTTAGCAAATTCCGGGATGAATTCCCCCAGAAAACTGGCAGTGCCTAAAACCTTTTGCAATGTATTCAGTGTGTGTGGGCGTGGCATTTCTGCAATGCACTTAAGCCTGTCCTTGGTCAAGGACTTGTGGTTCTGGGTACAACCTAGGTATTGGACCTCCTGACAAGCAATCTGAGCCTTTGCCCTGTTCATCTTAAAGCCTGCGTCACCCATTGTCTGCAACACCTTGTCTACGAGCTACAGATGGTACTAATACGAGCCACCTGTTGCAATCAGTATGTCGTCCATATACTGCAAGACCTCACCTGTACCTGTTAGTGGCGTCAACACGTCAGCTACAACACGGCTAAAAATAGACGGTGAGTTGTGCAAGCCCATTGGCAAGCATCGCCAGGTGAACTGGACATTCGAGACTGTGAAGGCCAGTCTCCACTGGTCTGTCTCTGACTGGAATAAACCAAAAACCATTAGCAATATCCAACACAGAAAACCAACAAGCATTTGTAGGAACTTGGCCAAGCAATGTAGCCGGTTTAGTCACAATGGGTGTAACCTTGGGGAGTACCCTATTTAAATGCTGGTAATCCATTGTTGCTCTCCAGGACCCATCTGGTTTTGGTACGGGATAGATAGGAGAATTAGTGATAGAATTGCAATGCCTGACTATCCCATATTTCACCAGTGTTTGGACTTTTTCCCACAAGTCAGCCTCTGGGTTGATTTTGAGGGGGGTGAGCGATTCCCTCAAAACATACTTCCATGTCTACTTTACCACAGTCCGATTTGTGTTTTGCCCATAGTTTATCTTGTTTGTCTATCAATTGCTGGACCGGACTTGGAGTAGAGATGCACATAACTGAAGCAGATGTAGTAGCTCCCCCCCTGGCAGACACTGTGTCTCCCACAGTTATGTGACTCCAAACAGTGGATGACAAAACCATGCTTCATCATTATGTCCATATCCAAGATCGTCCCCTCAGTGTTACCAGGTAAATACCAGAGTGGCTCCTCTATTACCACAGACCCCAAATCTAGTTTAGTCTTCTGAGTACGAATAGCTGTCATTCTAGAATTGCTGGTACCTGTGATCGTCATTTTTTCATCTGTCAAAGGTAACAGAACATTTGTACAGGACACGGCAGCTCCTGTATCGATTAAGACATTTGTTCACTGACCCCCCAAGCTAGCCTTAACCTTTATCCTGTTACCACTCAGAACCAATGCTCCTAGTGACGCAATGGGGGTCATGTACCCCTATTTTTGGCTATATTTTGCGATAAGATTAGTGAGGTCAGCTACATAAGAGGCATCATGTTGATAGCTACAAACGGAAAACCAAAATGAACCACACCGGGTGTGGCCACACAGAAAATATAAATAGGGTCCACAATTGGAGGCAACTATCTACACCTGCCTCCAATTGGGGAGGCCAAAAGGATCGGAGGTGGCTAGAGGGGCCACCTTCCGTCCTGTCCTGACTATGGCCCTAGCTCAGTGCAGAGATGGCTAGGGGCATAGCCAGGACGTGACAGTAATTCCATTCAAAAAGTGAAACTTGTATAATGTATACAATCGTTCCACACAGACTGATATATTTCAAGTGTTTATTCCTTTTAATTTTGATGATTATAACTGACAACTAATGAAAACCCCAAATTCAGTATCTCAGAAAATTAGAATATTGTGAAAAGGTTCAATATTGAAGACACCTGGTGCCACACTTTAATCAGCTAATTAACTCAAAACACCTGCAAAGGCCTTTAAATGGTCTCTC